>VDFB02072274.1:84395-248116 GCA_007258455.2 Sequoia sempervirens
AAATGGAATTCCTGTTAAAATTAAAGGAAAAGATATCTCTACAAGTTACAAAGATAGATATATATTACCAGCCAAAACAATAGGTATATATTTGTGCAAGTTACAAAGATATGTGCCAAGCAAACATTTTTAGAAGGAAAACAATTGAATGGAGAAAATGCATCACACACAGTCAGCAGTGAAAAGACAGATCTTTGGAAATATAAGTGGCTGCCCAGAACAAGGAAGTGTGTGCTATATAGGGTGTGGGTAAATGTTTCATACAAAAATTTGCAAATTACATTGAATGGCATGCACCTAACGGTAGAGGAATGCCATTTGATATATTTTACAACTGCATTTTGTATAAAACTAGTGCTTTTCAAAGACATTTTAGTATTTTTTTAAGTCGCTGAGTTTTTGCGGAGTCAGAAATTTCTGGTCCACTGAGTCCAAGTCAAGTCCAAGTATGTGATCAATGGGTTTACCATTTAAATACCCTTGATTTTTGTACAATAAAACCTTGGCTCATTAGAAAGACAAATCAATGTCCTAAATTTCTAAAGCAGTTTAAAGATCTCTTTCTGAAATAGCAAATTAATCTCAATTTTCCCTAGGCCAATTAAAAACAACAATTTTTGTAAATTAGAACTCTTCTCGAGGAAACAAATTTTCTAAAAAAAATTGCACAAAAGTAACATCCAGAAGCCTATAGACTTTTTTTTAGAGAATTTTAAACAGTTCATCAATTTCCCAAATTTTTTGAATTATCCAATATTTACGCAATATTGCAAGGATCTACTGGACTTTAAGAGCAACACACTAAGCTCTGACTTTTTAAGTAAGTCCAAAAAATATATATTTTTCGTTTCCGTTTTCCGCACGTCACTCTCATGATTGGGCAGTGTCACGGCTGGGCGTACAGGTCACTGTTCACGTGCCTGAGTTTCACATTTAAAAAGGTATTACTTGTCCGAGTTTGACATTAACGTGGGGAGTGGCGTATATTCAAATATGGACCCCCGAAAGCAACCCCAAGAGTAAACTATATTTGGTCAAGGTTGTAAAAACCAGCAATGCCCAATCTTGAATACTACCAACCCATGTGGCACAAAATGCTAGCCGAGAATGCAAGGAAACAAAGAGAGATGATGGAGATAGCCAGAGATAATTCCAACCCAACAGAATGATCAAAAAATTGTATCCCGTATAATCAAAAGAAACCCAATTGCAAAGAGAATTAAGGGAACTTTCCTCGAGGAGGCAATGTCTCGTTGGAGGAGGAACTAGGCAACCCTCATGAGGCTCTATGAGGGCATGGCAGATTAGAAAATGTGTTGTATTATAAAGATTCTAAATTTTGTCACAAACGACATTACCATAGTGAAATCTTAATCTGAATAAACGATGATCAAACTCACAAGAATAGTTATCAATAAGTGCATGAGCCATTGAACAAAGTAGAGTAGAAAGGTGCATGTGAGATAAAATATGTTGACGACAAAGTATACCCCCAACAATATTCATTTCGTGCAAAATGTCGTAACCTTCCAGTGCAGGTTGCAATGAGGAGAGTGGACAAATGTGAAGAAATACGTATGTACCTACTAAAAACTTCACCATCTTGACACTCCAAAGAACATCCATGAGATTTGAAACAAATCTTGATGCAGTTTCGTGAGGTAGTGCCATGGCATGGAACTCTACCCATTCCTCACCAAGCACAATTGGAATTTCCTTAGCAATTTGCTTGCATTCAATTATAAAATTCCTTCACATCTTTTCAGTGCTAAGTGGTTGATTATCATGGATCTCATGAAACCTAGCAGGGACCAAAACTTTGAAGGAGTTTTCCATTTTCACAGTGCAAGAACAAGCCAAGATAATGAGTGTAATGTATCGAAACTCCATTTTAAAAGAACTAGAGTTACTACCATGCCAATATGAGGGGCAGTCACACAAGCTTGCAATAAAAACACCAACTCCCAATTGTACCATAGAGAGGTGGAAGGACAATTACCCAATAAATGGATAAGCTAGCTCTAAGTACCCAGCAAGCATTGTTAGGTGCCAACCAATAAAGAGTTGAACATTAGAATGTCCTGTCACACCAAATGGCATGAAATCAATGCAAAAGATATGGGGAATGTAAGTACATATTGCCAAATTTTGCATTTCAATGTAACAGATGTCACATGGAACCGTACACAAATCCCAAATTTGCATTCACTAACTCATTTAACTACAAAATACAATGAAACTTTCCAACAAAAGATGTATAATTAGATGTATCATTGGGTACCTGTGTATTTAATGTGAAATTTTCAAGAAAAAATTAAATTTATGCCCGATGTTTATTGAAATTGTGACGCTCTATGATTTTTGTCGCTATTCTGACATACACTTAAAGTCAACCATCCCATTCCATCAATTTGTGGGATGACATATGGTTAGCCTCCTTAATTTGTGAGCCAACAGGTATATGGTTAGCGTTCACCGAGGTTCCAACGAATTTTTATTAATAAATAAAAGTGAGTTCGACAATTTATCTATACTTGCGATAGTGTTTTGCTATACTTGCGAGTTTTCTATACTTGTGACAGTTTGTGGATGTTATAGGTTGAATTTTTTTGGTGCAAAATATAAAAATTATTAGATTTTGTTAGCATTCTATGATTAAAAATTATTGGAGTGTGAGTTTGATATTTTTTGAAAATCTAAATATTCAAGCTTGGTAAAGAAAAATCATGTCAGATAATAATAGTGCAGAAAAAAATGAAGAGAAACTTGCTAGATTGTGGGCTAGATTGAAAAGAAAGGGTGATGGGAAATGTTATTGTCCTTGCAATAATTGCAAGGGCTTAAAAACAGGAAGAATTTTAATCCCAATAGTTGAGAAACATTGTAAGCAACATAGTCACATTGTAGGGGGGCATGATTATCATCCATTGGTAAGTTGTTCATTATATGTATTTATATTGATTGAATTTGTAAATTTTTATATCATTTTAACATTCTTTATATATATAAAAAATCACTTGATCATGATCATGGTTTATTTGTGTCAATCATTATTATAATGGTGGGGAGCCCTAGGGCACATGATATGGATTATCATGGCCCAAAGAATGTGGTTTTGCAAGTGGAGGAACATGGAGTTGTGAATATCGAACATGAAGTTAATGATCCTATGGAAGAAGATGATCATGCGCCAGAAAACACAATTGAAGATGATGGTACAAATACATTGATCCATAACACATTTAGTGGCACAGCTGATCATAATGATCGAGATGACTTTGATGATGTTCATGATTTACCTATACTTGAGAAGGAATACAAGCCCCTATGTGAAGGCTCTCAAACAACTCTTCTCTCTGTTGTATTGTTGCTGGTGAACTTGAAGGTTATGAATGGTTTATTCGACATAGAAATCTCATGAATGTTAAGGTATGTCATATATGTCATCTTTTTTCATCTATTTTTGTTGTTAGTTCATCACTAATAAATAAAGGATAAAATATGTACCATTAATATTATTTATATTAACAAATATATTAATCACCCATATTATTTAATTATTTTCAATTATATTGATGTATATATATGTTGAGTTTTTTTTTCTTTGCATACATTCGGCAAAGAATAAATATGTTTATCAACTGACAATGCAATAATTTTTACATGTTTGACATATTACAGGTGAAACACCACAAGGCTATGTGGTGCAATGGTCATAAATTTTGAATCAAAAATTTGGATGACACAAATAAAACTTTTGATTCTAGGATAACTGTAGTCTTTCAGGGTACTAATGTTTCATCTAGAATTGACATACATCCTGTTGGAACTATTTAAATTTGATGATTTTTTCCTATCTATCATAACCCCTGAGTCTCCATATGAGTCCTTCCTTATGCATATTTTCTTCATTTCATGATATGTTTACTCAAATTTTGGCTCATATTTGTCCCATAAATCATCTATGTCTGGGTTTTCCACATTTTGGTCCATATCGGCATGACTCTGTTTGGGTCTCCCCAACCCATTGTGTTTTTCTACTAATATTTATCTGTTGCAGGTCCATCGGCAATACCTTTGTATTGTTGCAGCAACTGGCACTCATCTGTGGGTGGCTATCGGCATAACATTCATGTTGTTTTGGCGACCGAGGATGTACTTATCAACTGGAGTTTTGTCGTCGAGGTAGCATCTCATCGAGCTTGAAGTGTCTCCCTGACTAAATATATGGAGGTTCATCGGTGTGAGCTTGGTGGTATCGGCATTATGTCTGGGCGATTATCTTTTGTCTTACTTACCGGTGGTGGGAGGCTACTTATCGGCAAGAGTTGAAATTCTTTGGTGAAATTTCATAACAAAGTGTATATGTCTCACCGACGAAGCACAAAATATTTCTTTCAAATGACTTTCGATGAGAGATAAAGTTACCAAGATAAGGTCTCAATGAGTGACCTTCGGTCTTGCCGACTTTGCACATGGAATTTCTATCACTGGGAATTTTGGTGAGACTACGATGACTTCAGATTCAGTCTTAGCGAATACATATGGGTCTCACCGATGGAACACAATGAGGGCCTTTGTCAGTGTGAGATTTACTTTCTCTTAGCGATCTATGATGGCATTCGGGGTGCTTCGGTATAACATAATTCAATCTCTGAGAGGTCTCCTTGACATTGATTTGTCTCACTGATAATACACACGGGAACTCAATCGGTGAGAAAATCTGAATGTCTTGGTGAAGATGAATATAACAAAAGATATTGCTCAGTGTGACTTATTTGATTTCGGTGTGTGGTCCTAGCGAGGTGCCCAGGGTCTCGCTGAATGGAAAGCAGAGGTGACTTTGTCAGCATGAAAAATTGGATTGTCACAGCAACATATGAGATAGATAGGGGCCTTCGGTGAAACATTGTGTGATCTACATGTGGTCTCCCTGAGTTTGCTATTATCTTGGCAACTTGGAAATGATAAATGACTTTCAGCTTGAAACAATGATTTTGATATATTGTCTCCCCAATATCACAGTGTTACAACGAAGGAACATAAGAATGCTCTATGACTTCGGTGTAACAAACATGAGGTTGTAGCGACATACAGGAGGCAAAGGTGCATATCGATGAAACATAAAGAGATCTAAATGACATCTCACTAACTTAGATGAAGTTGCAGCGAAAGCGAATAAGACAAAAGGAGCGATTAACGATTGAATTTCCTTTGGCATAGCTAACAGGATGTCTCAACGACTGTTTCACTGAGGAATAACAGAAATTCAAATACTATGGCCGACATGTAAGTGTTTGAAGACTGTTACAGGTCGACATATTTTGAGCTCGAATTTGATGGTTGGCCGACATGAGAGCTCAATATGATATGTTTTCTAATACTGGTGTATAAATAGGCATCTTGTAATTGCAAAATAACCACTAGTTATTAGATATTTGATACACAGCAAGTAGATGTACAGTAGAGTAAAATGATCATATCAGAGACTATTGTTGCATGATTTTAGAATGGAGGTATTTATGAAAGTCAGTTGATGTTACTACATTTCTCTAGTGCCAATTATTTTTTGAATCTAATGAAAGTATTGCTAAGTTGTCTCCAAGATGGATTCTTTTTTATTGTTTAAATTGATATAACAAGTTTGTATTCAATTTATCAGTGCACATTTGTTGTACTCATGTGATTGATTGATTGGTTCTTTCAAGTAAAGACTAAATCCTTTTAGTTAATCATAGTAATCAGAGAAATTCATTTGGATTGTTCAAGTAGAACTTAGTAATCACATTCTTGCATGTTTATACAAGTTGTAAACATAATATATGCTAGATAATTTGAGTTTTCTCAGAGAAGTGTTGCTCATCTTGATCTCATTTGACTCCACATACCCAACAAGGCACTAGTCTATGCACTTCATCACTTGGATTCATTCAATTTCCTTACATCTATTAATTAAGCTTTCATTTTAGGATTTAGATCAGAATATTATCACTGCTTTCAAGTTTTATTTCATTTGTTCACCTCCAATTGCCATTGTGAACAAACAGATATGAGAAGATAATCACAAATTAAG
Organism: Sequoia sempervirens; assembly: GCA_007258455.2. NCBI lineage: Eukaryota > Viridiplantae > Streptophyta > Pinopsida > Cupressales > Cupressaceae > Sequoia > Sequoia sempervirens. The sequence goes on from VDFB02072274.1 coordinate 90,469, forward strand.
TTTGCATCATTTAGAGAGGTACACCTGCCTAGGTTTAGCAACACCTAAAGAGTATAAGGTTGAATTCTGTTGACCTTGTCTATTACCCTGAAGTGTATCAAGAGATTGGTAGCCTCTTGAGGCATTTTTCCTGTGTTTTTGAGAGCTAACACATCCAAAAGTCTCAGAAAATTGATACTAATAGATTTTGGATGATATACTTGAGTGTGACTTTAAATCCTTCAAATTAGTTTTGTTCGTCGTCTAATGGTATAGATTACAATTGAATGAAAATGATACCAAGAGAACTACTATTGAACATGATAATCGATTTACCATGGTTAATACAAGGTCGATCGAGCGAGCTAGAAATGAGTCCTATGTTCTTCCAAGCCAATGTGAGCAGGTATTTTACTCAGAGGTTCTAGGTAAATCAAGTTGGTCATTTGTTGTTAGACATTATCAAATAGGAAGGTCGGTAAAGTATAATGTGGTGGAAGAAGAAGATACCAAAGAACTAGAAGATGATGTAGATGATGATCAAGATCAACAGTTAGTTGATGATGTGCCTAACGAAGATGTCAAAGAAGAGGAACTAGATCATGATGATGTAGGATTTAATGTTCATGAAGATGATATTTGTGTGGATGATGAAATGATCAAAACTGATATCAATGATGATGATGATATGACCAATCCTTACAATGTCGAATTTGGATTGGATGATATAAACAAAGAATTAGATGAAGAAGAAGATCAATGACATTGAAATGTATGATTTATACAATTATATTATCTATTTGATATTGATTTCTTCATAGAATTATATTTGACTTATATGGTTAGATAATTAATTCATGATGTTTTTAATTTTTATGCCCTTACATAATTAATTTATGTGCTTTTTAATGTTGTTAATTCAAGATGTAGTTACAACTATTGTAGCTCTCCTAGAAATTTCCATATGATCAAATCCTAATTACTCTATGATTATTTATGATTAGATATTATTTGATCATATCTTTGGTTATTTCATTCCCAAAAAATTAGTGTTTCCTCATGTTGACCCCACATAGTGACATGTGAATGGGGCCAACATTGAAATTTTTTCAATTTGTGCTTGTATGGAGTGAAACTTGACATGGTTAGCCTAGACACATGCATTGATGATATGGGAGGGTTTCGAGACTCAAACATGAGGTCATGTTATATAAAGACATCTCGTCCTTCCTAATAATACAAGTTACCTTATTCTTCATCTCTTTCATATATTGTTCTTAGCATTTCTTTGGTTAATGGTTTCAAAAGATGAGGCTCTCTAAGCCTCACCTTGGATCTATTACACATCAGTTTGTGCATTTTCATTAGCAATGAATATTTAGATGATCTTTAAAAAGCTCATTGAATATAAAGATGATAATAGGAAGCTAAAAAAATGAGTATTTTGTTTATGGAACCTAAACCACAAGGTTTGTCACTCTAATGCTAAAACCAAGTCAAATTAACCCCTAACACCTATTGGAAAAGTCAAAACATGCCTTTCTTTCAAATTCTCAAGAACGTATAAACCTTTTGAAACCACACATGCATGTTATGAAAGTGTATGGTAATCCTACTTATAGCGGAAGTTCACATGATAAGCTAACCAATGGCACTATATTGGAGGATAAACCCACCTATGGAATTAATTTAAGAGGGAAGGGATGCCTCTTAGTGTAATTTTGAGTCTTGGATTAATCCATAGTGCTAAAATTAGTTCTAGTGTTCTTCCCTTGGTGTTATATTTATCTCTACAATTTCCCATACTTAACCATTTCATCATCCCTTTTCCCAAGCTATTTGTATCATAATATATACTTGGTCCAATCTCACATTATTCCCTTAGGTAATTATCCATTTCCTCCAAGTTGAATGGAACCTTTTGTACCAATGCATCTATGTTTTCCTACCCTAATGGATCAAGACTTGACATCACCTTAACAATCTTCTTTATGTCATAGCATTTTTCTGAAGTTCCTTTGGCATGCTTTAGATGTGTCAATATTAACTAGATTTAATATATTAATTTTAAAGTCTCTTCACACATTCCATGACAAGAAAATGACTCATTTGGATTAAGGAGTACTTTCCTAAACCATTTTTTCATATTCAACAATCCCTTCTCACACCCACATCATAATTCATATCCATGTTAGTTGTAATGAATGTTTTAAACCAACAATCAATGAATCATATGATAGAAGAAAACTCATTATGCACAAGGATAAGAATCAAAGAGACTAAAAGAATCGATTCACTAGATATGCTCCCCATTACTATAATAGGCCAATGTAAAAAAATAAGTCATAACAAGAATAGGACCAAAAAAAATTAGGAAAAGAAATCTTGTAGGCTACATTAATAAGACATTGATTGCAAGCATTTCTTCCATGATGTTTAAATGACAAAATATCAGATAGCTCAATCTTTAGTCAAGTAGTATTTCAATCACTGATTCTTAGACATCCATCATGGTTAAACATCACATATCATAAGCCTTTTTAACAATCACTAGGACTATAGATAATATTCAATCATGTCATAGGAAATAAATCATCAAAAAATAGAAAGAAAGAGAAAACCAACTATATAAGCTCAACAAGCCACCATACAAAAATTATATTTTGTAGAAATAAAATAAACTATATGTTGACATAGCATATATATAGCCTATATATTTTAAATTTTGGCCCCATACGCGCAGGAGCACAACATAGCATACTGCACCGAGACCCTAACTGGAGAATTGCACCGAGAACCACTACATCCAACCCCTGAGTGGAGAGTTTTGAGACTTCACTAGATGAGTGTTGCAAGGCCATTGAGTCGAGGAGGAAGACTAGGAACCATTTGGTAGGAGGAAAGCCAGAGCGAGAGGTGAGGGCACTCAAAAAGGGAAAATTGACCAAGGGACAATGATTGTAAGTGATTTTTCCCCCACATTTAGAAATCTTGTTGCAAGTACAGTGATTTAGACTCTATTTTTTCCCATCGAGGTGTTGCATGCTATATTTTGGTCAATTTGAGCCAATGTCCCATTGACAAACCCAAGTACTACCTAGTACTAGTGTTTGATTAGTTTGAAAAATGAAGCTTTGAGATGTTCAATCAGTTGGGTGGCCTTTTTTGGCCTATGAACTGTAGTTTTTGTATCTATCTTAGCATTATTTTTCTACTATAAGATTGAAAGGAATTTCCATCACATAACAGCACACGAAGTTCACTAGGGTTCAAATTTATAAACTTCGATGAAATAAATTTACAAATTGAGGTCCACAAATGATCAAAGGGACTAAAAACAATACATGGTCTGTGAGTGCAATGAAAAATTCCTAGTCCCTATCCATAAGAGAATGTATATAAGTACATGATGTAGAGTCAGAGGAAGGAAACTGTTGTGCCCTTAGCACACATGCCCCGTTCGAAACGGGGACCCTCTTTTCTTTCGCCTTGTCGGGTTGCTTTGTCGCCACCTTGTTTTGCATGCCTCTCTTTTTGGTGTCTCGGATGGTCAATATTGCTTTAAACTCCCACCATAAGTTGACCATCCCTTCCCCTTTTAATTTTTTTGTGTTCTAGGGTCTTGCAAAGTCCCTCTGGCAGTTTCACCGTGCCAACGGCCCTGGGCCCTGCCAGGCTCGCCCGTTTGGGATTCCCTGCTGAACCTACTGTTCCTGATAGTGTCCACTTCACGTCCTCCCGAACCTTGGGGTCTGAACCCTCGAATGCCATCTGTTTGAAATTTGTTCAAAGTTTCGACGATTGTTTTACCCTCCGGACCCCGAACCCTGGAGTTCCATTTCCAGGGTTCTGATCGTGCTTCACCGTCCCTGACAACAAACTTCCTGCGGTGTCTCGCCCTCCGGGTCTCACCACCATTTTCGCTGACCAAAATCTGCGGGAGGCCTTGACCACCTTTGGGTGCTCCGGGCTCGGCCATCCAAAATTCTGAGCCCAAAATTCTGTGATGACTCCGCCTTCCATGACGGCGGATCTTTGGCAGAACTCCGCCCTGTGGGCCCCGACTCTCTCTCTGTCACCGCCATTCCAACCAGAAACTTCAGCGGCCGCCATCAAGCACCTCCCTAGCCGTCGAACCCTGGGTCTCTTGCTGTCGTTGTCATTTTTTTGAATTCACCAACTTTTCTCTCGCCCTACCTACATTCAATAGGGTCATTAATGGCGACTAGGGGTATAAAATTCCCACTCCAACCCGTCTTTATCATTTGACAGATTTGCAGAGCGATTGGAGAACTTCATTGAGGAGCCCACCATCTTCGATACCGTCACATTCATCACCTTCAACATCATTTCATCAATCGTAGGTGGATCCCACATCTCCCCGCATCGCGTGTTTGAGGTAGGTCCTCCGTTCGCCCTCCCTAGCATTATTTTGGTGATTTCTAAGGATTTAATTAAATAAGAAACATTAAGAAGGAATGAAAATAATAAAGCACGGCATCGCGTACAAAACCCAAGTGTTGAAAACTTGAGAAACCTTTGTGGGTGCCCTCGCCACCAATCCAGAACCTTACACCGCCGCGGCCATTCTTTACGCAGGGAGATCATCCCCTTCGACCCCGAGGCCTGCCTTGGCCATCCGTTATAAATGATGAAACTTGCTGCCGACGGAAATTTCCTCCCTCGGGCCTGAGCCATTAGACTTCGTTGACCAAAAGTCACCCTCAATTCCGTTGTATAGACAACGAACTCTTGGTGCCTCTCTGAGCTCCAGGGTCCGCCCTTCTCCTCACCACGGGCATTTCAAATTTGATTGGGTACCCTTCAAGTTTGCGGACATCGCCCTCCAGAGTTCCTCTTGGTTTCCTCCATGTTTGCCTCTAAGTTTCTGGCGGAGCTCCGCCATCCAGGTCCTGGGCCTTCATTCTCCGATTGGAGTCCCGATTGAACTCAGAACATCTTTATTCGATGTGGGCTCTAGACGCCGGGTGTCCGTGCTTCCTTATCTACAATTTTGATGGCGAACTCTTTTGGCCTCTCCTTGCTTCGAGCTCTGCCCTTCTCCCAGCTGTGGGCATTTCTATTTTGGACTAGCGTCCTTCAGATCTTTCAGGCCCGGGGATCCGGACATCCGTTCTCGGGATTCCACCTTTCTTTCGCCGTCGGGGAAATATTCATCCATTGCCAGAACCTCACAACGACACCCCTTTTCTCCTGGTGATTTCCCCACACCCTTCTGATCTCCGAGCTCCGAACCCCCATTCGCTGCTGGGTTGGCACATGAACGACTAACGCCATCCTCCTCGCCGGGCTCCGGTGATCGAGACCCTTCCCGCCCCTCCAAGATCTGGGCTCCGCCTTCCCGATCACCGCCAAACTAGAAGTGAAATCACATGGCGCTGAACCCTTACTACCGGGCTGCCCCTTCTAGACTTCCGTCCCACGTTTGCCATCCCAAACAGTGAAGGGTGAACGCCTTCCCAGTGCCACTAGCCTGAATGCTCAAAAAAAAATCACAAACCGTTGGCTACCCTTTGCACCTCCGGACCCTGAACCTCAGAGTTCTGTCTTCGGAATGTCATTTTCTGTTTGTCGTCTAAAACTCCTATCTCCAAACAGCTCTCTGGCTCAAGACTTCTAAATTCTCCTAAACTGATCCAAATGAGCCCAAATTTGGAATCTACCTTCGACCCACGTGCTTAATTCTGGTCCTCTTCATTATGAACCTCTTGAAATACTAAAATTTGAATGAAGAGAATCTTCAGGAGCCCTCCACCGTGTTTTCCCTTCCAAACAACATTCCTGCTGAGGAAGTCTGGCCCTCCAGGCCCAAACTGTCCAAATGCCCTTAATTAGAAGGTCAATAACATCTAGAGATAAAAGGTCATGATATGCTTAATTTATTGTTTGAAATACATGTTGTTTTCAAGGTGTTAGCTAACATAAATGCTTTGTGATCCATTATGCTGACTATGCTGCTACTTGCAGAATATATGGAATTGGGTACAGGACCTTCAGGGGCATCCACTGAGAAGGACAAAGGGAAGAAGTCAGGAAGGACCCATCGGGGGAAAGAGGACAAGGACCAGATGAAATACCAATTCCAGGGCGAGCCTCTCCACTCAAAAGTCACCGTGGATTGGAAGGAAATTACTGACACCAACATAGGCCAGGTGGATATTGATGAATTCACGCAAAGGGTCAGGGTCAACCTAACGACAAAGAATGCAAGATTAATAAGACAGAGTGGAATAGCGAAGGTTGTTAGATTCCCTCCATCCCTCGTGGCTCCTGAGTTGGTCATGGCTTGTCGAGAGGCATATCAAACTGACACAAGGACAATCATTGATAACGAGGGCAACATTCTCGCTGACATGTCGCCTGAGGGAATTACAAAGACCTTCCATATTCCCACATTTCAAGAGATGGAGGTCCCAACCATAGAAGAATGCCAGGTGGCATGGGATGATAATCCGGTAGGCTGTAAGAAATCAATAAATTGGCATTGGCTCAGGGAAAGACGGGGCAACACTATGAAAGTTCCTCAAGAACTCTTCTGCAGTGATTTCTACGAAGATCACCACGACTTGGTGACCATGCTAAGCAGGGTTATGGGTCTTCCTACGGCCACTTATTTTTCAGGAATGGATGGTATATTTCATTGAGTAGATCCTACATGGAAATGAGGACGTCACAACAAAGGCTTCATTCTACTGGGGAGGAATCATAAGCAACTACTTCCATGAGCAGTTTGTCAACGTGAAGAAGAGCTCCAAATTTTATATGACTTCGTATCTCGTCTATTCCTTGGCAGATCAGAGGTAGTACAATGGGTTGTTTGTGGCACCCGATTAGGAGCAAGGGAAAAGACTCAAGGCCTATGACAGATATCCAAAGCTCCAATACCGAAACTTCAAATGGGATTACTACAGGGTAAACGACGCCCTCATTGGCCATATCATCATAATGATCACCGGGGACTTCAAGAGGAGGGTCTCCCACAGTGCCAGGGCATTATTGAAGTAGTATGCATTTCTTTTCATTCAATATCTAAAGTTTATGTACATCCATGCCCAAGGCTTCACCGAAAGGCCAAATAGATTGCCTCAATACCCCAATGACCGAATCATCCTTTTAGAGCTTTCTCAGCAACTCCAACACTTGCAGGAAATCTTTAACAGTAAACACATAGTGAGAATCTCCTATCCCATGACCCTTGGGCAAGGCATGTATCGACTGCAAACTCTCTAGTGTGCTGGTAACTCTGAGAAAGAGCTAAAGGACTATCACTTCTACCTACACACTCCTCACCCGCGGATGGACCCGCACGGTCATGTCAGAAAAGCACTGGGGCCGGTATATGCCCATCTTCACCACATCAAGGATTTTTGGGCCGATTACCAAGATGATAAAGAGGTCTACGCAAGGCACTACATGCAAATGACCACATAATTCATAAGAAGGGTGTAACCATTTCCCGTACCTAACCAGGTCGAGGAGGACGAGGCTACCATAATGCATCCCAAGTACCCTGCAGTCGCCAATTTGCCAATACCATCAATTTACTAGGACGAGCAGGAGGTCGACAACCTAGATACCATAACCCAGCCAATCATGGCCCGTACCAAAGAGTGGATCGATGGGCAGGTGGCTCAATTAAAGAAACAAGGAATAATTTTGACTTATGCAGGGCTCAAAAGTGAGTCGAGCGCCACAGAAGATGTTGCTACCACCACTTCAACTGGCAGGACCTCTACGTCTCCTCCGGTCACCAGATCAAAGAAGAGAAAGGGGATAGAAATAGAGCAGGCTCTGGACCCCAAGGTCTACACAAGGAAAGAAATAGGAGGCTCACCTCCCAAAAGGCTCAAGCAGATAGGGAGCACTACAGAACAACCCTCAACCCAAGAAGAGGGGGCGAAGGGTATGGATCAATTGGAGCCTCTCCTGTTGCACCAACCACCTCCCTGGCTATGGTCACTTCATCTCCGCCGGCAGTGGACATTTCTGTCCATCTTGCCCCTTCGCCTTCGGCTGAGTCTGTAATATTTATTGACTCCTCTTCCGCCATGACTACTTCCCCTTCCTCCGATGCCATGTCACCAATCACGTCGCTCCCTCTAACAATAATAACAACACCTATTCCCACTTCCACCATGCCCGAGGCTCTCTCAAGGCACATGCAGAACCTTCCCCCTAAGCTCTTCCAGATCCTAATGGATCCAACTCTACAAGCAGCCCTTGCCCAAGTCCTTGCTATTGCTCAGCCTTCACAACCACTGACAAGGCCACGAACTATGAAGGCCACCATGCTAATCTCTGAGGAGTGGGAGGAATGGGATCGGGAAGCCTCAAAGCCTATTGAGGAAGAGGCCGATGAGTACCATGAGCACCCGGAGTATGAACACCAAACCATCGACAGGGTGGCTTATGAGGAGGAGGGAATGGGCTCTTTCGAGAGTGGGGACGAGGAAGATAGCTCTGGTGCTAAGGTAATCATACAAACCTTTGTCGAAGACCTTGAGGAGGAGATGGCATAGCAACTAAAAGACACTGAGGCTGAGGCAAAAAGGTCACCCCATGATGAAGAAGGGCAGCCACTAGAAGAACAGCAGCAAAAGGATTTAACTAAGGGTGGAACTCATGTTGTCAGAGACCCCGAGATTGAGTCTACTAAAGGGAAGGAAGAAGAAACAACAAGAAAAGAAAGTCCCATTTAGCAACTATCCACCGTGCTGCCTATCAAACGTCTCATGTTCGTCCATGACTCCGATGAGGAGGAAGATGCTGCCAGAGAGAAGGAGAAGTGCCCAGAAGAAAAAAGAATAGAAACCTTGGCTTTGGCCGAAGGGGCGAGGGTGTCATGACTCACCCAAAGGAAAATCTGTTGTGCCTGGATGGTTGGAGAAGCAGCTTGAAAGGAAAACCCCTGTGCTAAAGAACCCAAGGGCAAGGTTGGAGGCCATCTTGGCTCGAGCCCAAATCACAACAAAGAAGGAGAAGAAGCCCAAAGTCTGATCCAAGGTAACGATGGATGTTTTTGGGTCTCGAGCGGCATAAATAGCAACACCTACAATTGGCTAGGTTGGGGTAAGTTACAATATCTCCACCTTCGACTTGGGAACCGCCACCAGAGAGCAAAAAGTTGAGAACCTTGAAGAGTCAGTGGCTACAGTGGTGCATCTGATAAAATAGGATAAGATCTCAAAGGATGAGCTCAAGGCACAGGTCGTGGCTTTGACGGACTACATACAGCAATGGTCTTCAGTAGACAACCTTCCTACCACATCCACGGCTGCACCTCAGCTGGTATCTAAAGAGCAGATCGATAAGATGGAAAGAAGAAAGAACTTAGAGAAGACCACAGAGGACTAGTTCTGACGAGTCTTATATGTCAGAAACATGGGAATTAGTTGGGTTGTGTGAATAGCCAACAAGTTCTTAGACCTGTTGTAGTCTCTGGAGGGCACAAGGAAGCTCTGCACCAACTTCCCTGCTACCTATGACTCCACATTTTTAAGGATCAAGGCTATCTTCGATTGCCAGAAGCCATGTGGAAGAAGGATCTTGCATTTAAGAAAGATCACTAGCTAATGGATGTGTGGCGATGAGACTTTGATAACTAGAAAGAAATATTGGAGAAAATTATGAGCAAGGTGGATCTGGACATTGAATAGATCAAGGAAATTAGGGCAGAATGTGCTCAGTACCTTAAGCTGATGATGGATTACGACATGCCCATAGTACAAATGGATCCAGAGAAGATTAAACCCTACTTCCAGGAAAGGATGAAGGATGGGATGGCTGGTGAAATCACAGTGGAACTCCTAAGTTTTGCTGCCCGCCCCTTCGATCAATTAGAGCTATTCAGAGACCAAGGCTCAAAGTACGATGAGGATTGGAAAAGGCTAGAGGATAATGCAAAGGAGTGGAGCTACTAGGCGCTGCGATACAAAATCATCGAAATAGACAAGCTCCAAGTGGTCATCCTCAAGTTCATAGAACACAGCTTCCAAAGGGCAGGAAGACAGCCAGGCCAAAGATGAAGAACTCCCTGAAGAGTAGCTGTAGTAAAAACAACAATTGGCTAAAGGACAAAAGAGCTATAGTGTCGTCAGCAAGAGGACGAAATAGGGAAGGGACAAAATGTAATTTTAAATTGCAATATATTGGGGGGTAGGTGAAACGCTATTTCTTAATGAATCTTGGCCACACAATAAGAACTAATCTTGGCCATTCATTGAATCTTTTGGACACTATAAATAGGGCTCTCCTCTCATTTGCAAAAGAGAGTTGAGTTGTTGTAAAGACATGCTGCTGAAATTTATAGAGAAAAGACATTGACTTGGTGTATTTTCTAAGTTTCTCACATGTTACTTGATTCAATCTCCATTGCTACTTGATTAACTTAGTTTTCATTGTTGTTTAGTTAGCTATTTTCTTGCTTTGGGAAGATTTTAGGAATGTTGTTCCGTGATTATGAAAATTCCTGCTATGTTGATGACTTCTTTGTCCATACTTTTTGTTGTTTGCTGATGGTAGATAGCTGTGTAAAGTTAGCTTGGACTTGAATTTGAAGCTACTCTAAACTTTTATCTTTGTTTATGCATGCACATGGTAAATGAAAGATAAAATACTTGCAGACCTTAGAAGATAGCACAAGTTCCATGATGCTGTGAGATTTCTAGTTAAGTAGAACATTTTTTTGAGAAGTTGTCTGTTGCAGGAACTCCATTGTCACTATTCACCATTAGTTGCAGATTTAAGAATTTTCCCTCTCTTCCTTGCCTTTTACTCTTTTTATGACTGGCCTATGCTAAGGTTCATTGCACATTGTAAAGCCAAATCTAACAACAAAAAATGGAGTCCAAGATTGTTGTTTGAACCTGCAGCTAATGCATAACAACTCTTCCATCCTAGGAACTCCATTCCAAGATCCAACTTCCATGCTTTGTATTCATGCTTTTCATTTCCTACGTAAGACTGCCTTGTGATTCCAGCAAATCACATCAAACAACTGAGATATTCCAAGCACTGTCAAGACCTGACATTAGAGGCCTTGGGATAGTGTTTTGTAATCTGATTGTGGAAGATTGTCTTTCAAGAGAGGTAGTGCACCTACGCACTGCCTCTGTTGAAAAGTGCATAAAAAACACATCAACAAAAACAAACTCACACAATCTCATTTGACAAGTCACAAACAATCTTGAACTTTCCTTCTTTTGACACCACTTATTCAACTATATTTCCCTTCACAAACACTCAACTTTTTCTTTAGAGCTCCAAACCATTACTAGACCTTCAAACACCTTAGTCAACTTCATCTTGATCAAAACAAACAATTACCCAGTCTGCCCTTTCATTTTACCATTAACTCTCTTTATGACTGTCCTAAACTTCACAATTTCAACTCAACATAAAGTAATCTAACACAAAACAGTATTTAGACTAATATAGACCACACAATTTCCATTCTATTTCACTTCAAACAAATGTAAGCCATCTCCCATCCTTTATTCTTGACAATTTAACAAAATCATATATTGTGTATTTCATTTTAGTCTCCAAAATAGGGCTATTATTAGACAGATTAGTCAAAGCAATGGACTTTTTAACTTCATGCTTACACCAAACTTTATATCAAATGAGATCAAATTATACCTTGGTAATATCTTAATAAAAACAACTAAGAACTCACACTTAATCATCAAAAGCCCTTAAAGTTCTTACTGTCATTGGTTCCTTCATACCTTATTTGCAACGCTTGTAGGTCTGCCAACCTATTTGTCAAGGCTTCATTCACATTCCAAGCACTATTACACAAGTCTATCCAAACATTTCAATTCCCTCCTTGCAGATCTAAAACATATTCAAAACAGGTATCAAAACTTTTACAACACAAGCTTCAAATATTGTTGTCTCAAACAAATTTAGGCCTAATTAGGCCTGATTTGTAGAAGGGTTTGTTGCTTTACTAACTTCTGACCAAAGTACACTTGTCCAGTGCTTGGGACATGTTTAGTTTGACTAGTATATTCTCTTCAAAGCATCAAAGTCCATTTACAAAATATTTTCACAAAACCCTAAGGGCTTAACCTTCATAATTACTTTGTTCACAGACTATACACACAGTTTTTCAGTCAAGAAACTTCATTCCCTCGCATCTTATCTTTATGATTTTTCCCTAAATCCACTGAAACATGAAATAACATTCATAGTAGGATAATCTCACAAGAAACTAGAAGATTCCACTAATTAATAAAGGAGAAACATAATTATTTGTCTTTGCTACCCTAACTAAGGGTTTTAGCAGTTTGAAGTAAATCCATAATAACTCACACAAATATTAACTAAAATGCATGAAATTTGATGTAACAAGAAGGTGATTGAGATTATTACCATATCCAACCATTATGCCATGCCACCAAGGCCATACAATGCCTAGAAATGAAAGATTTCTTAAGAAAAATGATTAAAAATTAGAGATTTTCCTTGACCTTATTCTTTATTCAACCACCCTCAAAGTTCTAAAAGATACAAGATCCTTTTTAAAGGAAAAACAACTGAATTTTAGCCTTCTAACTACCTCTAACCGACCCTAATGACTCTTCATCTCTTCATATTGCCTTTTAGATTAAGTTGACAACTTTTTACATTGCTTTCATTTTTGCACTTTTGGACTCAATAAACACCGAATGACCTCAACATGACCTCAAATATATGAAACATGACTCTAATAACATGATTTACAAAGTAGGAATAATAACATTGAATCAAATTTCAAAACATTGCTTCATAGAGGCCTAATTATGCCAAGGTTCTCCTGCACCAATACAAGAGATGAAAAAAAGACAAGGAGCCATTAAAAACTTTCAAATATTTCACTGACTCAACCAAACCTCCAAAAGAATAGTACAAATTCTAGGACTAGGGAAAACCCAAAAGAGAACACTAATGAAAGTGGACTTTTTTTTTCCAAGTTCCAGAAGAGTATAAATGGTTTGAAAATGTTGTGGGTGTCTGGAAAATGGTGAAGGAATGTTGAATAGGGAGGCACCCAATTAGCCTCTTTAACTAGATTATTAAGAAACAAACAAACTCCAATACATTTTGGGGTTCTTCTGAATAGGTTCCATCTTTTATTATTTTATTTGGGGGACCCAAAAAACCATAGGGGTAAAAACTTGTGGAGCTTAATCTTAAAGGAAAGGGGTCTATCCATTTAGAAATAGACTAAAAGGATGGTTGCATGAGCGGCTATTTCACATCAAAGGTGGTCCAAAAAAATTCATAGACTAACTAAGCAGACACCAGTACTACCTCAAAGGAACTATTGTCTTTGAGAAAGGTGCTCCAAAAAATTTCATAGACAAGTACAAAACATAATAGAAACCTTCCACCAACTAACCCAATCAACCTCCAAGAAACAAGACAATGACTCCTTGAGATGTTCCCAAAACCCAAGGCTTCAAAACACAAGGTTGGTTACCCTACAAACCATTCCCATGCTTACCAAGTGATCTTTGATCATCATACCCTTACAAGGTTTATTGATACATTCACAACTATTGTTACCTCCACATGCATTTGACTAGTAATGACAACCTTGGTTTTTAATCCTCCAACCCCATACCTTGGGATCATATCACCATGAAAGAACTTCATCCAACATCCTTATGAGTGTAGGTACCACCAAACAGGTATTTGTCAGATCTGTCTTCCTCAAGCGAGGGAAATTTAGGAAGAGAAGAGGAAAGTGAGACATTTAGTAGGTCTAAAAGAGGGAGATCAAATAGAGGTAAAAAGATTAGAAGAAAATTTTGTAAATGCATGGAATTTTTTCTTGCTGCAAGGGGGTCATGTTCTTATGATGATGAGAGCATAGGCAACATCGAGGTACCTTTGAGGTACAAACATCTATGGAAACAACAGGTACCCAAGGAACTTCCTCCAATAAACATCAATTTTTGTGTCAATGAGAGGATTTATCGCATAACACCATCGTCATTACATCGTTTGGGTATATTTTGCATGGACGGCATAAAGGTCTATTACAACAAAGTTACTAAATTGATTGAGTATGTCAGACCCTATTATAGTTACAAAGATTGGATGTAGCTGGTTCAATATACACAGTATGCATAGGTATGCATTGTCAGCAAATTATATACAACTAAAAGATAAGGATCAAAATAAAGGAGTGGCTATGTACATTGACAGAAGGCCAAAAGCATTAGGGAATATTGCAGGGTTTATAAATAGTACATGACCTGGGTCAACAAATAAGCATCCCAATTGCATATTCAAGGCGCGCGAGGGAAACCGTGTATTCCTCTGTGCTATAAAATCAATAACTACAAGGGAAGAGTTGCTAATTGATTACAATTTGAATTGCATAGATACAGACACAGTTACTATGGGGGTCGTACATACTATATACCATTTTACCAAAATTCCAATTAATGACTCCAATATACCATTTTATTATTAATGACTCTTGACTGGGAAAACAAAAGCTTGCATTGCATCCGACACACATGTAAATAAACTCAATATAGTTTATTTAAAATTGAATACTTGTGCAATCTATTCAATATTAATTTCCACTATAAAGTAATTGTGTGCCTATTTTTTTTAAACAAGAAAGCAATGATAATACTGCACATGACATTGGATTGCAACCTGATGAGGGTGGAGCACAACCTGCAAATGAAGGTCATGGTGTGCATCTTGGTACTGGATGTATTCATGTGCTATACAAAACACAATATGGATTAATACAATTAAACATCTTTAATTACAATTGGTGTATTAATTAATGTAACCTTTCGTGTTTCAACGTTAGAGCATGTAGAGCATGATCAAGCTAGACAAGATAAGGAACATGATGTGGCCCATCAAGAAAAGAGGACCACTCTAATGTTCTTTTAAACATATTTAATTGTAATTGGTGTATTAATTAATGTAACCTTTCGTGTTGCAACTCCAAATGATTTAGAGGATGTTCAACATGTTGAGCATCAGGCTATAAGACAAGATTAGGAACATGATGTGGCCCCATCAAGTAAAGAGCACCACTCCAGTGTTCTTTTAATTAATGAAATACTTGTAACAATAATAATAAAACATATCAATTTAACATTTCTTTGTTATTGTAGCAAACGCCCCCTTGCAGCGACCTCCACGTCGTGAGTACATGACTAGGCATACAATAAGATCATGAGCAGAGGGAAGAACAACTAAAGGGGGGACAGATGATTTAGAAAATGATACTCCACTTCTTTTGTAGCTGCAAAAAAAGAAACAAAAAAAAGTGATTGTAATCATATTATGACAACCATAATTTTGATAATATGTTAATAAATGTTAAAAAATGATATTTTTGACAACCATATTTGTTATAATATGTAAAAATTGAAAGAATGAATGTTATATGTTAATGAATGAATGTGAATATGTTAATGAATGAATGTTATATGTTATTAATGGATGAATGAATGATTAATGATATATGATCGGGTATGGGGAATTGAGAGTGATGTGAGAGGAGGGGAGAGGCCAAATGAGCTTCCATCGTCATGTGGTTGGCCCTGTTAAGTAGAGAATATTAAACTATTTTTGAAAAAAAAGAGAAGCTCAATAAGGTAATACACTTTTCAATATTTCATTATGCTGCACTTTTAAGCTTATGCAATTTTCATTAGTTCTCTTTACTTCAATATGTTACCCTTTATACTTATTTTACTTTTTAACACATTTCATATGTTACCCTGGATGACAGCTTTTGCAGGGGAATCTATCCATAGATGGATCCCATGCCTAGGGATATACGAGTTTGGATTAGATAAACTTGGGATGTACTCATGTAGCACAAAAACAAAAGAGAAGAGTCCAACCATTTCAACAAAAGAATTGGCTTGAGACTAGTATGTGGTTCAAACTAGGTCTA
This sequence comes from Sequoia sempervirens, assembly GCA_007258455.2. Lineage (NCBI taxonomy): Eukaryota > Viridiplantae > Streptophyta > Pinopsida > Cupressales > Cupressaceae > Sequoia > Sequoia sempervirens. The sequence goes on from VDFB02072274.1 coordinate 106,397, forward strand.
GGTATGAGGGGTCTAGGAGAGAGCCCTGTAACATAGCTGGTATTAAATCATTAAACATACAAATATTGTAATTATGTGGTTAATGCTAAAATCATCCACAATTCACTATGTGATGAGTAGTTAGTGATGATGTCATGCCATTGTTTGGTAGGTTATTGATTCGGCAGTTTCTCCCAATAATCATCTCTAGTTGCTTACATGCCATTTGATCCATATGAGGGGCACCTTTCAATCTGGGTAGCAATTTTATAGATGATTCTCTTATTTAGTGACCAATGGAATAAGTGAGTGGATGGATTTCTCCTAGTAATCGCCTTTCATCTGCTTCATGCACTGATGATAAAATAATCTTATTGGATAGAATTAATATAGTTATGTATAATATGTTGTTGGTTTGGTTTTCGGTTTGGGTTCAACTATTATTTTTATTTTCCCAGGTATCATATGAGAAAGCACACACATATTTTGCTAGAGATCCATCACAAAAGTGACCTTCTCTCTCTCTCACACACACACACACTTTCTCACTCTCTCACATACACAACTGACCAAAAATAGAATTTATTGTTTGGAAATCATCAGTTGTTGATTTAATTTCTATTTGAACTCAATTGTAATCAGGAGGGCTTCATACATTGCGGAAACAAGACTTATTTTGATTTGTGAGCTTGGTGTGTAGTTCAATGATGGCATCAACATAGATGTATGTTGTCTTTACACTAACTTTTTCCTCTAAAATGTTAAGAACATATTTTACTTTATTCCACTATGAGAGAAGGTGACTATTAGATTTTTTCCCAAGGAGATCTTCACATATTTCAAATTTTACCATAAGTCTTCCATTTTTTCATTCACACCTGTCTCAACTATTAAAACCAATTTTATGATTAATCCTTTCAAATTAGTAGACAATTGTTTACTTTTTGATTGGTTAATGAGAGTTTTTGTAGGGATTCCACAACCTTAAGACACAAATTTGGGTCCCTAATTTCCATGTGTGGGTTTTCCACACTATGCCCATATGCTTTGGAACTTGCATTATTACAGGGCATGTGAAACGTAACCAACAATTTCTATGGAAATTTTTTCCCAAGTCTTCATTTTTCGGTCTTCTACCATTGTTATTATAAGCTATTTACTCACTATATGTATCCAAGACTAATTGTTCACACATTTCAAATTGAAGAGATATAACATATTAGTCAAGTAGTATCTATGTCACCCTAATCATGTTTTATGTTTATATTGGCACGATACAATATATCGACACAACATCTAGCAAGTTTCACAAATAAAAACATTGTAGGAATGGCCTACGTGAACAAGGAAGCACATCGTACAATATCGGCATAGGCACATTCCATTCATACCAATCAACAAAAGAAATTGGGCTATATATTTTGATTAAAAAGTAACAAATAGAGAATGTAGCACCACAGGAAATGCATATCAGCATAACTCATGAAAGTTTCCCCAACAAAATACTCAGCAGGCATCAGAAGCCTAACAAATGACAATTCCTATCTCATATACTACTCTAATGAAGATAAAAGGCTTGTATCGAGGAAACATTCTTTTTGTTCTATCGATGGGTTATTCAAGAAAGTAAAAGATAGACTCACTCAAGATTTCGACATGAGGTACATCTATTAATAACATTTTGTTTCCACAGTCCATGATCATTAATAATCAAGATTTCTGGATAAAACTGTGTGCGATTTTTTCCATCAATGTTTCGGATCATACTCCATGATCCATCATCAGGATGATTAACAGGTACAGATGAGGTACATCGATATATTTAATTGGAGGAACACATTGATATTAGAACAACAGAAAATGGACCACCCGACAACACATCTTACACCAATAACCTTTAGTCGGGAAAACATATCTCAAGTTACGTCGACATAGTGGATAAAATAAGGGACCATCGATGAAATTTGTGTCGATGGAATTCATTATTGGGAGTATCACCATCAGAAGTAATGAATAACTTTGGGCTTGATAGAATGAAGTATCTCTAATAGGATTACATCAGATAAGCTACACCAATAAAGGACGCAAGGAAAGACAAATACTTGTCAGAGTGACTTATATCGAAAGATACATCAACCAAATTATTCGTGCAAAGAACAAAACCCATACATATAACCGTGTTAGGGAGGGCAGATGTTTGAATGAATAACTTAAAAAAAAAACTGCAAGGTTTCATCGCAATTTCGATGAACATAGCCCGACAAACCACAAAAATTTGTGACAAGGTTGTTGTACATGCTATGTAGTTTTCGTCATAATGGCAACGATGGTTTGCTCCACCTCATTGGAAAATGGATGAATGTTTGGTGTTTTTTTGACGATTTCAAATGGGCGTTATGCATAGTTTTGTGATTTGTTGTGTCGATAGATGGACGAAGTTATGTTGATTTTGCAACAAACACCGCCAACATTTTATGTGGCACTGATCGACGATGCTGGGTCATGGTTTTGACGTATAAAAATTGGTCGTTAAAGAGATGAAAATCCAGTGACAAAATTTAAATCAGTGTTCATTGGTAAGTCGACAATATTTTATCGATATGCCACCAAACATTCATCAGAATTTTTAGTCAAATATAGTAGTGATTAATTTTTCATAGGAAGCATCATAAATAACTCCACCACAAGCCACCAAAATATGTTGGTTTCACACCATATAAGATATTTGATTATGATTTGAAATATCACATATAACAAGTTGATCACCAAGAAAGAACAATACCAACTATCAAGCATCAAATTATTTAAATAGGCAGCCACCGCCAAGATTAGCACAAAACCCACAAGTTGTGGAATAAGCACATGTCTGGACATGAATACCAAAGACACGTTAGCATTCAAACTGCTCTGAAAATTGAATCTCCAACTAGCATATTTAAGAAACGTGACTATAGTAGCCAAAAATAAAGCCATTAAATTTCCAAGACATTGGGATTCCATAAGTGGTAACGGTCGCAAAGAATTCACATTGGAGGGAGGCTCATTTTTTGGTAGGATGACATTTGAAGTCCCTTTGACATGGTGATAGCAATAGATGATAGGAGATAACATAAGTCTACGTCGATCGAAGGTCTTCATCGGGCTAATAGATGGATTTTAGCGAAACTTGGTGTGAGTCCTTTCAATACTTCGATAAGATGTCGATGTGTCATATCAAAGATACCTATTATTTTTTGTAGGACAATAAAGTGAGTCCCTTCCACTTTTTATAAGCCTTTAATCTGTAGATTCTATATATATTTTTTTCAAAAATTTTGGAATCAGATTGCACTTCTTTTTCCATCTCCCTTGAAAACTAGTTTTTTTCATAAAACAACATTTTTAAAAAGTGATGCTCACCATATAACGCATAACTATTTTTCCATGAAGGATAAAATTTTAATTCTTTCGAATTTAGATTTGTAACTCTAATATCTAGTGTTTCCACTTGGTTAGATAGTTTTTATTGAATATTTTTTCTTTAATCAAGTTTTAAAGTCAAACCAATTACAATTCGGACATGGCGTGGTATTTAACTTGTAACTTTTGGGCCGTCCCAGGAGTTAAGGTGTTCCTATATAGGGTGCCCATATGGATTCGACTCTCCTATCCCGTGGTACTAGTTGGTGTGTCCCGCTAGGACTGGCCATCACGGTAAAAAGTTTATCGGTAGTGGCGGGTTATATGGCAGGCCGTGCTGCACTCGATTCCCCTCATTAAAAAAAAAACCTGTAACTTTTTTTTTTGTATCAAAATTCAATTTATTTTTTGTTGGATCAAGGACTTCAATATCTAGTGCACTCATATTTTTCAAAAAAAAAATTGATAATCTCCTATTTTTCCACATGTGCAGAATAGAGAGCTTCATTTTTGGTGGAAAACTTATGTTTAACAAAACTAAAAAAACAAATACATAATAAAACCAAAACATATTAAAATTATATTTGTTGGATAGCTCATTCCAAGGACTACCTGATTCCAGTTGGGTCTATGAAGTCTCCACCATTTTCATTTTCAACCTAAGCTTCAAAGTGCAAAAATTTTGATTTTTTTTTGTGAACAAAGTCAAAAATTAGGGAAAGGGGGGGTTCGCCCGAACCAGGGGGATTCGAGTGAACCCCCAAGGGTTTGAGTGAACCAAGGTTCTAACCTTGGTTCATAAAAGGGTTTCCATTTTTTTTTGGTCGATTGGTCCGTACATGGATTAAATGGGTTTGCTCGAACCCTAGTTCGAGTGAACCCTCTTTTGGTTCGTTTGAACCCCCAAGATGAAAATTTTTGGCATGGGGTCAATTTTTACAAGTTTTCCTTCCTCATTCGAATTGTAAACCACTTTTGTGGGTTTACCCAAGTATTTAAATAGTTCACCACCAAGATTAGCATAAAACCTGCAAGCTATTGAATAAGCACATGTTTGGACATGAATACCAAAGACACATTAGCATTCAAACTGCTTTGACAATTGAATCTCCAACTAGCATATTCAAGAAATGTGACTATAGTAGCCAAAAACAGAGTTGTTAAATTTCCAAGACATTGGGATTCCATAAGTGGTAATGGATCCAAAAGAGATTGAGGGCATGAAAATTCTCATGTGAACAAAGACTAACATTCCTATTCATAGAAGATCTCAAGGTTTCTATAAAAAAATAGATGGGTTTATTGGCCAAAGAGCCTGCATGACAATTGGCTTCCCTATAGCAATGGTCTACCTGAAATGAAGAGAATTTTTCAAGATGTGATAAGATAGGAAAAAGAAAATAATTCAAATACTAGGAATTTCTCTTTTTGTTCTTGATTGTAGATATCACTACCATAGAATCCTCTTCAAGAATGACATGAGGGATGGAGAGTTTTAATGCCAATTCTATGTCTAGCCTTAACATGTTAAACTCTACCACATTGTTAGTTCCATCTACAAGATGTTCACAAACTGCCCCAACAAACTTACCTTGCCAATCTCTTAGCACTACAACAACACCGAATTTTCCAGGGTTGCCCTGTGAGACCCCATCAAAGTTGATTTTGATGAACCCACAAGGAACTCACTCAACCAAGTCTCTATCGATTTTGGGTTTACTAGATTGAATGGATCTGACTTGTTGGAGTTTAATAAGAGACTAGTTTTTAGTAATGAAGACATCCCACAAAGAAAAATATTTTGAACCATGCAAGTTTTTGAAAACCCAAGACATAGTCACTTCAGAGATAGCAATTTCAATTTTTTGTAACACTTAGGATACCTTTAAAACCTTTTTTTGGATATTCTATTATTCCTTTCCAACCAAATATTCCAAATGACTATGGAAGGATTGATCTCCCAAATACATGGAAGGGAAGAATTAGGAAAGAGGAGAGGCCAACTGGAAAAATGATTTAGAGTTGAGTTGTGTAAATGACTTAACCAGCTAAGTTTTTTCAACAACCAAGTCCAACAATTGTGAGCAAAATCACAGCCAATGAGAAGATGATTTGTAGATTCATAAGCTTGGCTACATAAGACACATAGGAATAGAGGTGGTATTCCTAGTGCATTCAAATGTGACCCTATTAGAATTATGTCTTTTAAGGCTAGCCAAGTGAAAGCTTCATCTTTGGGGAGGACACATAGTCCCTAGCATAGTTTGTAGGGCCATGGTTTCAATAGGGTGGTGGAACTTAAAGCATTATAACCATCTTTAACCATGTAGTTACCAAATTTACTTTTAGTCCATACAATGGTATCTTTCTTATTGGACAAAAATATATGACCCTTCTTAAGCTCATTTTTTAGAGAAATCTTCATATGAATGGGAATCGAGAGAAAATCAAAATCTTTTCAGGCAACAATACCACTATCCCCCAGAATTATATGAAGGTAGTCTTTAACTCTGTCCCCCCAGAGATCCTTGAGGATAGCCTCAATTTGACCCCAATCCCCTAAGGTTCAGAGAGTCTTGAAACCATTCTAGGCATCATCCAAAAAATTTGCTTTTTCCCCATTATGAACTAACCAAGAGAGACGAGGAAGGATCATTGATCTGCAGGACGAAATAAAATTCCATACTTTTGAGCGATGAGGAAGATTTTTCCAAGTGAAAATTCTTTCATTTTCAAGAGATTCGGAGTATTTATGCCTCATTATTTTGCACCACCTTGTCTCAAGTTTAGCATAAATTTTCCATACCAGTTTTTCCCCCAAAGCTTTATTTTGTAAGAATAAATCTCTCAGCCCTACCCCACAATGAATTTTCAAACTGCATAAAGAGTTTCATGCCACGAGTGGGAGATTTTTCTTCGAAGTAACATTCTCATCCCAAAGGAATTCTCTAAAAAAAAAAAATGAAGTTCAATACCTTTTCCTTGAGGAGACTTTAATATTGACATCAGATTGATGGGTAAGGAGTGAAGAATTGTTTTGATCATAATTAATTTTCCTGCAAAAGTAAGCCATTTAGATTTCCATTGCATGATCCTATTCCTATTAGACGTTAAACTAATTAATTTGTCCCTGAATTCATGCTTTTCCTTCCATAAAAAAAGGGGGATTCCAAGATATTTGCATGGCAAGAAATCACATTGAAAACCCCCAAAAAAATTAATTTGCTTTTCCACCAAAGGGTCAACATTTAAGAAGAAAATTTTAGATTTTTTTGGATTGAATGATTGTCTTGAAAGAGAGCGGTAGTTTGTTATAACCTTTGAATGAAATTATTATTTAATTCAAAAGTCAATTTTTCATTTGGACATACACACACCTTATGCTATCTAGACATCTACATCTTGAGGTAATACATTCTATTAGTGTGAGACAACTATCTTCAATATTTTGCTAGGCATTGTCATAGACTACTATTGCAGATCCAAATCTAAGGGAAATTATTATATTCAAGCAAAATAGAGAAGGGAAATGTAGGTAAAGCAATGATGGCATGAAGACTTTATAGTATTATTGTTCTATATTTCATGTTTTTATGCTTGTACTCCATTTTTGGTTTAGGGTTAGTTTTTATGCTTTATTACATTATCCTAGAATTTTACACTGGATTACAAGTGCAATTGGTAGTTGATGTATGTTATGGTCTACACCAGACCAAACATTGCCCAAGAAATGGGAGTTGAATTAGTTTATGACTAATCTTAGCAAAGAGCACCAAGGAGTAGTGAAGAGATTCTTTGGTACTTATGGGGCATTATAGAGTATTTTATTTGCTACCATGGTCTCATGTAGCATAATGATGGCACTTGTAGTATATTCAATGAGTACTTGTAGCACTTGGAGATTAAAGAGTTTGTTGATTTGAATATAATAGAAGAGTGGATAACAAAAGAACTTCCAATGGTTATGTTTTTAAGTTGTTAGGTGGTACAATTAGTTGGATGAACAAACATGTTGCAATCACTGTATCCACTACAAAAATTATGTTTGAATATTGAATTGAGTCAGTGAGTAGTTTAAAGTGGATGTGACAATCAAAGCACCATCAACTTAGCAAAGAACCCAACTTTTCACACACAAACAAAGCATATAAATGTTTAATATCATTTTTTCATGACATGACGAAGGATGGAAGGGTGATGTTTGAAAAGATCGATACCCTAATGAATGTTGTAGATGTGTTGACAAATTCTATGAGCATAGAGAAATTCAGGTGGTGTAATGAATTTATGGGCCTCTAAGCCCCTAGCAATTAGTTTACAAATTGTTGAAAGTTATTTTTTTCTCTTGTAAGTTGTCTAACAAGTGGGAGAATGTTGGGAAAGGTGTCAACTTTGCACCCCAATGTTTCGTATTTATTATTCATTGTATTCATTGTATTTATTATTTTTCCCACATGAAAAAGATTGCACCTTACTTTGAGGTGACACTTTTGGCCACATGTTGAATAAGTTGCAAGAACATCTAAAATCATTAAGGAACTATGGGATATGGGGGTTACTTATAATGAATTATACAACACATGTAAGAGCATAATTGTAGGGAGTTACATAATAGAGTTGAATTTTGACCAACTCTATGTTGCATAGTATGACATATCATAAGGCATCTTTGAATGGGCCAAAATGGAATGTTCGAGTTGGTGAGTTGACTATGAAAAATTATGGCAACGTAAGAGAATCTTCTAAGGTTAGCATATTGACTCATAATGAGACTTGTATTAGAACTCAAAGAAATTTGGATGACATTTTTGGGGATGATTTCTCCCATGGTTTATGGTTTACCATTTGTGGTTTTTGGATTTGTATCTTCTATATATTGGTGCCTAGGATGAAGATGTAGTATGCCATGATTTTTTTGAGAGATATGTTGTCAAAAAAAATCCAAACTTGTGTTTGTTGTTCTCTTGTGAAGGATTGAACATGTTGATGTATTGTAACCAACTTGGTATTGTGAATACATCGGTTCGAGTTTTGGAGGTTGGTTTTTTTTCCCATGATAGACACTAAGTCATTGTTGTATAGTCTTTTGTGCGTGTATTTTCCTTTGCAATTGCTAGATCATAGTTTTCACGCAATTCTCTCATTGATTAACATAGGAAGTGTTTATGCTATCAACTTCCTTTCATTTCCCATGACTATCTATTACAAGATTTTCTAGTTCAATCATGACCACAACCCTATGTGTAACTCTTAACCTTTGCAAAGTTGGGATGAAAACAATTACCTCACAATTTGGGGACATATTTTGAATCCTTATGTCATGCCTACCACCTAATGCCCATGAAATCATGCTCTACTTGTGAATGAGTGATTTCTCTTGCTCACATTTTTCAACGACTTGTGATCTTTTCATACACCTTTCTTCTAACTCTAAACTCAACTCACGCCATATAAAAAAAATGAGAAATAAGCACATTTGAGGTATCAAAAAATAATTCAATATATTATATTAGGAAATATTAGAGTGATGATTACAAAGAGGTTCATATCCTTATATAGAGTTTGACAGATGTGACCAACAATGACTAGATACTAATAATGATTGGCACTATTAAACACCACTAAGTCAACACAATGACTATTACAAAAGATGAGCCTTACATTCTAAAAAAAATGTTGACACAAGATTTTAAAATAATTTGCAAGATTTTGATAATGCTTTATGTGTGTACAATGACAAGGAAATGGCTACCACCACAATTGAGTATGTAGATGAGTTTAACTTATAACTTACATTCATTTTGTTACAAACCTTGACATTAAAATTAAAATGATAAATACTTGTTCTAGGATTTCTTGAAGTGCATCCTAATCTCAAACCACCCCATCGCCATTCAAGTTGCTTCTAGGTAAAACAATTTATCTAATTACAAATCATTGTGAAAGAGGAGAAAGATTACACTAAAAACAAACTAAAAGATCTAACTTGTCTAAGATACTACCAAACTCAATGACAAAATAATTCCACTTGAAAGTTGTATCCAAATTTAATGCCTCCCATGAATAATTGTTGATAGATTAGTTGTAACTAAATGTGTGTGTGTGTGCCTCTTAACTTCAACACTCATATCCTTGTGCACATCCATATGCTTCAAATGGGAAACACACTTTGGGTAAAAGAGAGAGAAAGAGAGTGTGTTCAATCTCAATGAAAGACTTGCAAGTCCCCTTCTACCTAGTGTTGAGAAAGGATCATCTTCAAGAGGGAAAAAACATTATAAATTAGAACTCTTTGTTAAATGCTTTGAGATGTTTCCTCTTGGTCATGCGATTTCCAAAATACACATACTAACATTAAATATGTATTTTGGCTTCAAATCAGCTTCAAATTACTCATGTGGTGGAGGTTCATCATTTGTGTTCGCCTTGTCGATCTTTTTCCCCTACTTCACATCTTGATAAGCTTTCTATAGGGGAATCTCCCCTTGCTTCTCCCTATTTTGAGAAATTGAGTGATAATATCTCTTGGATTGTTGTTAGGAGGAAGAAAGGTCTTCCAAAACCTTTATACCAAACACATGCTAGAGTGATGGATGAGAGGAAAAGTAGAGCAAGGTCTAGAATTGTCTAAGCAAGACCTTGGGGATCCTAGTTTTATCTCTTGTTTGTAGTTGTTTTTGGCAACTTGGGATACAATTGTACCTCACTCTTTTTTTGTCTTGTGGAGTGCTTTGGTTTGTCCCATTGCTCATGGTACATGTTTTGTCTATCTTTTGGCTTTGTTGTTGCATAAGGATTTGAGCCCTTTCAATTCTATTTATCAATATCAAAAATATTAATTAGCTTATATAACTTTAAATAATCTAATATAAATCACACTGAAATATATCTTTATTGATTGTTTTTTATCATATTATCTAATGTAAAATGAAAATAAATTAAATTAATTTAAAACAATAATAAAAATAATATGAATAAAACGAAAAAATAAAAAATAAGAATAATATAATACAAATACACTATTATATTTTTGTTATACTAGCACTTGCACCAGAGGGGTTGCAAGGGTTACGTAGATGGAAAAATATAGAGAAGTAAGAGGGGGTGTGACATGTAGTTTAGCACTTGTATAAAATTGTATGTATATTTTTACAAAGTATGTGTAATACATATTTGGAGATAAAGCCAGCGACTAGTACCAAAACAAACAAAGTTTTAATCTTACAACAAAAAATAGAAATCATGAAAAAATAACGGGTTTATAACCATTTGTATCAAAGAATAAAGAAGTAAACATAAAATGTGTTCATTATAGCTTGTTTGAATTATATAGAAAATGTCAGTATTATATAAAGGAACACCTTTGACATTTTTTTCGTACTCCCAAATATATACAATTTTGCTTGAATTAAATACAAATTGCTTGTAATATATAGAGAAAACCTCTAGCATGTTTTGCATACTCCTTTATTATATGAAAAGAATATATGTATGCTTATGCAATGTAATGGGTGGATTACAATCTCGATAGTGGCTGGTCATTTGGAGAATTGTTGATGGCTCAGATAACAGTGGGTATAACGGTTCATGGATGAACAGATTTATTAATGATTTGGATTATGGATGGCGGTGTGTGAACATGGATTTGATAGACGGTTCATGGATGAACTGATTTATTATGGATAAGATGGATGGAGTGTTGGATTTATTATGGATGGGGTAAGATGCTTCAACTTGATTTGGTGCACGTAGATGTTTGATTTTGCACGACACCTTTTTGCCACTATAGTGATTCTCATTGAAGGATGATTTTTTCTTGTGTTTAAAAACATAACCTAGTATAATAAAATATAATATAAATAATATAAAAAACAAATCTTTACGCTATGTGAGATGAGTTTGAATAAAATATCTAATAAAATAGAATAAATAAAATATATTTAAAAAATCTTTGAACTATAAGTTGTCAAAATAACTAAAAGAGATCAAATATAACAAAACCTAATAAATATAATTATAAATCTCTCCACTATTTGAATTAAATCTGAATAAAAATATATTAAAATTTAATAAGTAAAATTCAATTTAATATTTTTTTCTATTTATATTTATTTTTTATCTAATATAGACTTGTAAACATATAAATTTATCTATTTTTTAATAAGTTTGACATTGCATATTTTATATCTATAATAAAAATAGTATATTAAAAAATCTTTACACTATAGTTTTTGTTTAGTCCTCCCTTGCAAAAGTTGTTTGACCCACTTTACTGAATTTAAAACTATAGGCAATTTTTTAGAGGAATTTTCTGTACAATACAATTCAATACTTAGAATTGTAGAACTATAATATCTTCAAAGATAAAAATTAAAATAAGATAATTTACAAATATAACAAAACCTAATAAATATAATTATAAATCTCTCCACTATTTGAATGAAATCTGAATAAAAATATATTAAAATTTAATAAGTAAAATTCAATTTAATATTTTTTTCTATTTATATTTATTTTTTATCTAATATAGACTTGTAAACATATAAATTTATCTATTTTTTAATAAGTTTCACATTACATATTTTATATCTATAATAAAAATAGTATATTAAAAAATCTTTACACTATAGTTTTTGTTTAGTCCTCCCTGCAAAAGTTGTTTGACCCACTTTACTGAATTTAAAACTATAGGTAATGTTTTAGAGGACTTTTATGTACAATACAATTCAATACTTTGAATTGTAGAACTATAATATCTTCAAAGATAAAAATTAAAATAAGATAATTTACAAATTAAAAATTTAATGAATTACATCTTCCGCATAAGTGTAGCATTTAGCTGATGCCCAAAAACATAAAATAAAATATAGAAGAGCATGCCAAAAGAATAAAACAAAAAAAATTTAAAAAATATTGTATGCTAAAATCGCCCTTATTGTTCAATCTTGGATCAAATTAAAAATAATGATTATAAAAGGAATTGAACATTCTTTCTTTTTAATAAAAAATTATAAAGAAAATAGCTAACAATTAATTATAGTTGTTTCTTCATCCAATAGTTGCATGATTTGGGCATGTTTGGAACCCATTGCATTTGTATTTGCATCATTAGTTAATTCTGACTTGTAGCAGCAGATCAGGTACTTATTGTGTGGTTTTCATGCTTATTCATGGTCAAACAAATTCGCAGGAAAAAAATTCTTATACACACTAATCTCTGACTATTAACATTTGTAAGTACTTTATTCTATCTCCAAATTCTCTGAAGCATATGTCTGCATAAGCCGCGAAGTCTTCCCTGCAAGAATTGATTAAAATAAATTCATTTCTATTCTGATGTGCATAAACAAAAAATTTGAAGAGATTTAAGAAGATCCACGAGATGTTTCATTGTTAACACTCTCGATTGAATGCTATGTTATCAGACATAAATATTGTAAAACATATTTCTATATTTTAACTTTAATTATAATTTATAATAAAAATAAAAATACGAAAAGATTTAAAAAAATATATTAAAAGTTTAAAATATTTTAAAAAATTCATTTAAATTTTTTTTTTATCTTTTTATTTATAAAATAATTTATATTACAAATTATTAAATAATATATTATAAAAAAGTCTAAATAATAAAATTGTATTGGCAAAGTGCAAACCAACTCATCATGCATGCTTGCAACTTGCAAGTCTTGGAAAATACCTCCTATTTATCAATTGATGAGATAAAGGGGCTCTATAATGAATGGTTCATAAGGCACAACACTTGTTGAAGGTTTTGCAAATGGAGTAGCAAGCTAAGCAAGCTCAACCTCAGGGAAATTTCATAGTTAAGCGAGTTAGAATTGGAGTAGCATAGGGATGGATGACCTCTCGAAAAGGTCTAACGCTTCACCTCTATGAGCATCACCTAAATACAATGAGTGTTGAGTGGACCATTCATACTCATGAAAGATGGGTTCATGTGAATCACTACCCATGAAACATGGGTCAATGAATTTGATTCAAAAACCACAATATTCAATAGCAATTATCATAATTTGACACACTGTATAAAATACCTTCTCCTTATCAACTTAAAATATTTAATTTTATTTTTATTTTTTTTATATATATCTTTATATTTAAAAAATAATCTATATTATAAATTATTTAATAATATATTATAGAAAACAATTCAAATATGAGCAATGTGCAAACCAATTCATCATGCATGCCTCTGACTTGGACTCTTAGAATAACAAAACTATTATTAAAAAAATAATGCAAGTGCGGATAAAGCAATTTAATCATTAAGAACTAATCTTTAACTCTCCATACACTCTTTTACTTCAAACGTATTAATTTCATCTATATTTGCATGAATAAAAAACTAATCCTTAACTCCTAAAAACAAAAAGTTTTGTCAAGCTTCTTAGCAACAGTTTGGATGGCTTAGAAACGGTCATTTACAATAATATGCAGTCGCTTTTCGGTAATAAAGATTGAATGCGTGCTTTCTAATTTTCAATTTATTTTTTTAAGTTCTAAATCAAAAAATTACTTTTTAGTTGTTTTTAAGTCAATGGGTCTTTGATCTGTTGGTGAAGTTGAATGATTGAGATGAATCCAATAGGGATCAAGTCTTGCTGAGTGGAAGATTCTAACATCATAAGTGATGAGGTCAAGATCATTCCCTATATGACTTTGGCTGGATGGATACCTCTAAGTCCTCGACTCTCAACTAAAGACGTTTTATCCTATCTGAATTGATATAAAAACCTTCCACAAAAAAAATAAAAATCTAAATAAAGATATTTTAAAACATGGTCTTATAAAACTTGAACAAAGTCTTTACACAATGTTTGAGCTGATGAAGCCCCCATAAGCATCTTCCAAAGATTGAGGCAGATCAAAGTGGTACAATGTAACATGTGGCTGGATGCCTGAGACTTGAGACAGAAAAGCAGATGTCAAGATTTCCACTCAAATAAATATGTTTAGAAACAAAAGTCTACCAGGACTATGATGCTAGGAATAATATTTTGCATGTTAGATGGAGTGTAGAGGATAAAAAAAGGCTATGAGAGAGGATTTATAGAGAAAGAAAGGATTTTATAAGAAAATAATTCTTGGATATGATGCCATATTTTTATCAACTTCAAAAGAACGAAGTATGGATTATATATATTGGGAGAGGTACACAAATATAACTAGTGGGTAAATAGGATGGGGTAGGAAGGATGAGATAGATAGTATGGAATAAGCTTGTTCCCAAGTGTAGAGTGTTATGAGATGGAGGATTTACATATAATTTCTATTTGCTATGTTTTCATCACGGTACTTTCTCGAGGTGCTATAGGAATGGTTTTCACTATTGTACAAATGATTTACCTTTACTTCTTGTTTTAATTATTTGTATTAGATAAGTGTAGAAACATATGACACAAAAAAGATGCCACTTTTGTTTTTTACTCAAAATAACCATTTGGCAAGTGCCAAATTTGGCACTCGTCAACTAGCTCGAAGGATTGATCCTAAGGCTTGGTCATCTGAAGCCAAGTTTGGAAAGCACCAAATTTGGTGCTCACCAAATGTGAATGATGGCTTTTTAGAATGCATTTTATTGAACTCTTTCTTTTTCTCTTTGTCTTTGTCTTTTTCTTTCTCTACCAATGAAACTATATACATGAAATAAACATTTACATATGGACATTTAATTTCTTATAATTTAATTTATATTTCTTGAATATAGTTTTAGGATGTTTAGGAGTGGTTTCAGATCTCTTAGAGTTATAATGCACATTCTAGTTTTTGTAAGATCTTATAAATTTTTTAGACAGACAAATTATATTAATTAGAATGTCAAATTTTAGAAATCAAGAGGTCAAATTTTAGTAATCAACAAGTTGTATCATCTTTCTCTCTCTATCTCACTCATTTTTATCTCATATTCTCTAGAACTCTCTCTCACTATCTCACTCATTTTTATCTCATATTCTCTAGAACTCTCTCTCACTATCTCCATCCCTTTACCTAAATCTCTCTCCCTTGACCTCTCTCTCTCTATGTAATGTCCCTTTGTTTTGGCCTTACTTGTTTTTTGGGTAAGTAGTTATCCATTATGTCATGTATTTCGTTGGTTATGATATCATTAAATTTGTGAAGAACTTAATAGTTTATATGGATTTGTTTAAATTAATTAATTAAATTAAAATTGATTTACTATGGTAATTCAAATGAATTTGGAAAATTAAATAAATTAATGTTACGATATATAAGGATGTCATTGTTGATAAATAATCAAATTAAATTGCTATGTTAAGAGTAAATGTTTTATTAAATAATTAGATTAAGTCGTATTGTTTTAAATTATATTATAATTATTGATAAGTTATAATCATGAAAAGATAATTGTTTTAATGTGGAAAATAATGTGATTTTTTAATTAAATAATGCAGATAAGCTTTTGAATTGAATTGTAAAAGCTGGAAAAAAGATGAAAAAACAAATTCTGCACGTCACTCTCATGATTGGGCAGTGTCACGGCTGGGCGTACAGGTCACTGTTCACGTGCCCGAGTTTCACATTTAAAAAGGTATTACTTGTCCGAGTTTGACATTAACGTGGGGAATTTGAAGATTTGTTGACATAAAATCAAATACTTTCTTTTTCAGCTGGTAAGCGCTGGATTAAGAATTACCTATATATTTATTTTAGATTTATGTTGAGATTATTTGTTGTATTTTAAAATAAATTATTTATATAAAAAATTTAAGATAATTAAATAATACAATGAATTATATAAAATAAATTTAAGTAAATCTATTGCATTAAAAAAATTGATATATATTTGAAATATATTTATATAAAATTAATTAATTTATATAATAATAATAATAAATAATATATATATATATATATATAATTTATTCTTTATATGTAATATTATTATATATTTATATATAACATATTATTTATTCTATTATATTATACTATATAAATTATTTTTATATAAATAATATAATATCATCTATCAAAAGAATGATTGTCTTTATTTCTTACATTTACTTTTTTTTAAGTAGTTAGTACAATAATATGATTTATTAGTTTCAACTATCATTCAATATATATATTTTTGTTAACTCAGAGGTATCCCCAATCCTCACGTCCATTGCACTGAGATCTGCAAACCCGCTGCTAAAGCCCAACTCCGCTACCTGTGTGGGCTAATACTATTACATTGTTACTATCTCTTTTACAATGGTTTTAAGCTTTATTTATACTTTTTCACCAACCCTTAAGAATCATATTAAGGTTTAATTTTACATCTAATATACCACAAAAAAATTCACATTTTTAATCAAAATCTAAACTTTTAATCTTTATTTTTTTAATCTTTTTTATTCCATGAGCTAGTTGAGATCCTAGTCTTCCATTACAAATGAGTGTTCATCTAAACTCTGTCATTGCTATCGAATCAAACTGAGATATATATATATTACATTTATAATGTAATATAATATAATATAAAATAATAATAATATTTTATATATTATTTATATATACTATTATTGCATATTATTATATATTTATATATAACATATTATTGATTTTATTATATTATATACTATATTAATAGTACTTTCCATAGATTAATTAGTTACTAATAAGTTGGTTTTGAACCAACTAAAAGCTAAGAAAATTATCCCTTTTAAATAAAATTTAATATTTGTAAAGTGAACATGTAAAATATTTAACTTTTGAAATTTGAAAAAATATTTCTCTTGAATGTGACTAGTTAAAAAAATTGGGGTGTTATGGGTGGATTTTTAGGAAATTGATGGTAAACTATTATTTTAGCATTTTCTAAAATCAATTTTACTCCAGTTTTACTATTATTTTGGTATTTTTTTGTTTTTACTATTATGTACAAGAATATGATGGCTTTTGTTTCAATAAAAGTGGCAGGGCCACTGAACTTATATTAAAAAACAAAGTGCTACATTTTCGGAGCTCAACAAAGAAGATCTCTGCAAAGAGAGGAGTAGAGGTAATGGGAGGATGAATAAAAAAATTCTCCCACAAGAGATACATTTAAGCTTCCAGGGAGAAGTAAGAGAGCCCATACATCCAAACACAAAAGGTGTCGCCATACATATAAAGACCTAGCACCAAGGAACATCTCATAATGTGGTGCCAAGTAGTCAGATGCAACACAGATGTGGTGCAAAACATATGAAAGCCCAACACCAAAATACATCACAAAATGTGGTACCAAGCAAAATGGGCCAAAGTAAACCAAGGTCACAAAAGGAGAGGAGTGGCGAAGGTTCAAATATGGACTCTGAGCAACCCCAAGAGTAACCATATTTGGTCAAGGTTGCAAAAAACCAGCAATGCCCAATCTTGAATACTACCAACCTACAGGGCACAAAATGCTAGCCGAGAATGCAAGGAAACAAAGAGAGATGGATGGAGATAGCCAGGAGATAATTCCAACCCCACAGTATGATCAAAAAATTGTATCCCAGATAATCAAAAGAAACCCAATTGCAAAAGAGAATTAAGTGGAACTTTCCTCAGAGGAGGCAATGTCTGTTGGAGGAGGGAACTAGGCAACCTCATGAGGCTCTATGAGGGCATGGAAGATTAGAAAATGTGTTGTATTATAAAGATTCTAAATTTTTTCACAAACAACATTACCATAGTGAAATCTTAATCTGAATAAACAATGATCAAACTCACGAGAATAGTCATCAATGAGTGCATGAGCCATTGAACAAAGCAGAGTAGAAAGGCACCTGTGAGATAAAATATGTTGACGAAAAAGTATACCCCCAACAATATTCATTTCGTGCAAAATGTTGTAACCTTCCAGTGCAAGTTGCAATGAGGAGAGTGGACAAATGTGAAGAAATATGTATGTACCTACTAAAAACTTCACCATCTTGACACTCCAAAGAACATCCATGAGATTTGAAACAAATCTTGATGCAGTTTCGTGAGGCAGTGCCATGGCATGGAACTCTACCCATTCCTCACGAAGCACAATTGGAATTTCCTTAGCAATTTGCTTGCATTCAATTATAAAATTCCTTCACATCTTTTCAGTGTTAAGTGGTTGATTATCATGGATCTCATGAAACCTAGCAAGGACCAAAACTTTGAAGGAGTTTTCCATTTTCACAGTGCAAGAACAAGCAAAGATAATGAGTGTAATGTATCGAAACTCCATTTTAAAAGAACTAGAGTTGCTACCATGCCAATATGAGGGGCAATCACACAAGCTTGCAATAAAAACACCAACTCCCAATTGTACCATAGAGAGGTGGAAGGACAATTACCCAATAAATGGATAAGCTGGCTATAAGTACCCAGCAAGCATTGTCAGGTGCCAACCAATAAAGAGTTGAACATTATATTGTCATGTCACACCAAATGGCATGAAATCAATGCAAAAGATATGGGAAATATATGTACATATTGCCAAATTCTGCATTTCAATGTAACAGATGTCACATGGAACCGTACACAAATCCCAAAGTTGCATTCACTAACTCATTTAACTACAAAATACGACAAAAATTTCCAACGAAATATGTATAATTAGATGTATCGTTGGTTACCTGTGTATTTAATGTGAAATTTTCCAAAAAAATAAATTTATGCTTGATGTTTCTTGAAATCACGACGCTCTGTGATTTCCGTCACTATTCTGACGTACACTTAAAGTCAACCATCCCCTTCCATCAATTTGTGGGCTGACATATGGTTAGCCTCCCTAATTTGTGAGCCAACGGGTATATGGTTACCGTTCGCCACCGAGGTTCCAACGAATTTTTTTTAATAAATAAAAGTGAGTTCGACAATTTATCTATACTTGCGAAGGTGTTTTGCTATACTTGCGAATTTTCTATGCTTGTGACAGTTTGTGGATGTTATAGGTTGAATTTTTTGGTGCAAAATATAAAAATTATTAGATTTTGTTAGTTGTCTATGATTAAAAATTATTGGAATGTGAATTTGCTATTTTTTGAAAATCTAAATATTCAAGCTTGGTAAAGAAAAATCATGTCAGATAATAATAGTGCAAAACAAAATGAAGAGACACTTGCTAGATTGTGGGCTAGATTGAAAAGAAAGAGTGATGGGAAATGTTATTGTCCTTGCAATAATTGCAAGGGCTTAAAGACAAGAAGAATTTTAATCCCAATAGCTGAGAAACATTGTAAGCAACATAGTCACGTTGAAGGGGGGCATGATTATCATCCATTGGTAAGTTGCGGCCATGGGCCAGACGTACGACCGTGTTTCGATCACTAGGTGGATTGAGGAATGTCCGGCGTCTTCTGCAGCAAGCTTCTGCACACGATGAACCACGTGTCCCAAATCCGTGCAGCAGCTTCTGCGCAAGAATCTTATCCCGAATAATGCTCTCCGTAGACTGATTGAGCAGCGGTGCGAGAAGGAATTCCTTTATTTTGAACGCCGTCCAAGACACTTGTTCACGTGGGACATTCCTTTGAATGCTGATCAAAAATCTTCTAACCAATTAATATATTCGTGCGGTTCGGATTTCTTATGCATCTGAGTTTTTGTGTAAACTGAATCTTTTAGCTCCTGTTCTGCTGTGACTGTAGGAAATGCCTTTCAGCGTACAGATATATTGGATAATATTTTGCAGTCCTGTCTTTAGAGGAAATGAAAAAATGATTAATATTGTTGCTTTGGGGTTTAATCTCAAGAAATTTTGTTTGGCATGTATGGCCTAGATATTCCATTTCCTTTGACGAATTATAATACAGTATGAACGTATGCTTTGTTTTTACAATGTAGATAAAATTGTATCTAAAAGCCAGCATTATTCATATATATATATATAGTAGTATAGTGTTTTACATGATTATTTATTCAATTTTACATTTTTTTCTTTTTATAGAATGAAGCATTTGTCAGGTAATAAGATCTCTTTCTGAAATAGGCAATTAATCTCAATTTTCCCTGGGCCAATTAAAAACAACAATTTTTGTAAATTAGAACTCTTCTCGAGTAACATCCAAAAGCCTATAGACTTTTTTTTTAGAGAATTTTAAACAGTTCATCAATTTCCCAAATTTTTTGAATTATCCAATATTTACGCAATATTCTCACTTGGTATTTTTTGGGACCTTTGTTAATCTTTCCTGATCAAGTATTAACATTGGTATTAACTACAAAGATACTATTATGTCACAATATCCTGCTGAAAGAAAATCAATATTGTTGGTTTTTCTTTATCATGATTTTGTTAACATTGGTCAAAGATAAGGTCAACAATTCCATGAAACAAGTCCAGTGGTTTAAGGTGATTGTAGAATACCTTGCAGGTTTTGTGAAAAGGTTTCTTAGTTTAAATGTTTATATTTGATGAAAAAAAAAAGTATGGATGAGTACCAGCCCTAAGATACGTGTAAAATTGAAGAACCCTAATATGTTGGTTTAAATTCTAACCATTCAGATATCTTACAAACCATAGACATCAACTAGAAGAGAATTAGATTTGGAACTACGAGTGGGCATGAAAAGTATATTTTTAGGAATGTAAGAACATGTGATGTCTTTTCAAAATGAACAAAGAAAAATTAAGCAAAAATAATATTTTGTATTTTTAGTCTTGGTGTTCAAAAGGAGGGAAAATAACATTTAATTTCAAAATACTTTGGGTCAAAAATATATTTTATATATTTAAATGCAAGGAGAAAAAAAAAAAAAATTTGGAATTTTGGAGCCCAAATTAGGTCAACCAAATTGAGAGGCATAAGGAGGTTGGATATAAATATAAAGGTCAATTGAAGGCATTTGAATCATCAAAAAATTTATCTCTACTTTTATAAGGAAAAAACCCTTATGAATATAGAAGAAACACTACTACATCAAGGGGGTATTTAAGACAGTTTTTAAGACAATATTTGAGTATATTGTCTTAAATTGAGACAAAAAAAAAGTTGTTTATTGTCTCAAGTATTGTCTTTAAAGGGGTGTCTCTATAAAGACAATATAAAATTGTCTCTATAAAGACAATATGACATAGAAGTATTTTTGTCTCTTGTCTCTATAAAGACAATATGACATAAAAGTATTTTTGTCTCTTTAGAGACAATTCACTTTTGTCTCTTTAAAGATAATAGTTGGGATTAAAGACATTGTCTCTATAGAGACAATATGTCAAAATTGTTTCTTTAGAGACAATATGTAAAAATGTATTAAAAAAATAAACAATTCAATGTTTTCAAATTCTCGTCGTCCTCCTATTTGTTGGAGTTTTTATTTTTTATTTTTCAAATGCGATGGAAAATTATAATAGAAATTATCAATGATTTTGAAGTTGGAACAATGAACAGTTGTCGAATACACAAAGCATAATTTTCATAAAAAAACAAAGAAAATAATGCATCCTAATCCAAATTCATAAAGTAAATGCCAATAAGTATTTTTTTATTTATAGTTTATAAACTTGTTCATACAATCATAAGCAACACGTATGCCATAACATGACATACACAAACAATTCATTTCTAGGAAAGAGAAAATGTTAATATTTTCCTAAAAGCCATTGGAATATACCCAACTACCAGCAAAACTCTTTCAAGCATGGCAAGGTAGCTTGACAAAGAGTTGACTCAATTGTCTAGACTAGACAATTTTGCTTCAGAACGGGAACTTTCTTCTTGCATGCTTATGTATGGTCCTCTCAAAGGCTGATAACTTTTCATTGTAACAATCCACTAAATCATGTACTTTGTTATTGATGAATGACAAGATTTCCAAATCGTCTTTGAGCATAACACAACCTTTCAAGATTTTGATATGATTTTGGAGAGAGTTGAATTCTTCCTTTAAGATAATCAATACGGTGAAAGCAAAATTTTCCTGCAAGCAAACAATATTAGATTTAACAAGTAAATCCATTTGCATTATTCATTTAAAGAACCACAATCCACAAGTCTCTACACATTAACTGAAAATAATAAATCTGCAAATCAAACCCCAAAAAAAATCCAATTATAAGCAACCACTACACTAGTCATTTGATAGCCCAAAAGTGAAAATATGTGATCCCAAAAAACTTTCACAAATATTTTCTTTCATAAACTTACTGCTCAAGCTGGGCTGCAAACTGTGCAATTTTAAGTTGGCACTGGTTAGTCGTACTAGTAACTTCTTCACCTTGATAGAGCCCTGCAACTCACTCAAACTATTCCAAATCCAGTTCCAAAGTTTCTTCAGCTTCATATATTTCACCGAATTCCTGTAGAAAATAATATTTTGAAGTACATTGGAAATCTAAATTATGGAAATTGACTTCTAAATTTCCAAATCAAAATCTGGTTGATAGCTGGTACCCACCTATAAATTGTCAAAATCTACTGTTCCATTTGATGGCCAATCACAGTTTAGCTAACTTTCTTCGATGAGTAATGGCTCCTCACTTGGAATTTTAAAATATTGCAAGATTCTCTCCACAGAAATCATTGTGTTTTCCACATTGCATAGGTTGTGTATCACCCCAAATTGCAGTGCTGTCAGATTCAATCCATATGTTACAGCTAGCCCTGCAACACCTACAAAGTGCAAACCCCTGATGAAAATTAGTCTTCATATGCAAGCAACTAGTTTTCTACTCTTGCACATTGAAAATATTTGTACTCGGTAATAACGCTTACTTGGATCAACAGTGCCATTGGGAATGTTCAATAGAAATACCAAACAAGAAGAAAATATAAAGTTTGATAACAAGTTCATTCAAAGACCAAGCCATTCCTGAGATGCAAAGCTATGGAAACAGACTCGTGAATAGTCGTCAAGTAAAGTGAGATTAGTATTTATGAAGTAACTTTCTCGATCAAATGCTCTTACAGTGGATGCCCCAGAGATGGACTCTGCAAAATGGTTTATAATTGGAGCCTTTTCAACACCTATCAGACGGGCCAACTCTCTTGCTGTCACTATATAGTATTTTTGCATGCATACCAATAAATAACAGTCCATTAGATGTTCAACTACATCCATGCTATCTAATTTACTATGCAATAACTTTGGAAGAGTAGACATAATCAAATATATTTTGGTTTTGGCTCTTGCATCCCGCTGAAGATTAGAAAACAGGTATTGCAAGTGATGGAAAGCCATTCTATTGCCATGCAACTTAAGACGTTTATGAGAGTTAGAGACAAACCTTTTATCTCCCAGATTTAATAGAAAATTAGGTCACGATCTTGAGGAACGATAATTTCTCAGGTTAACTAGTATTCGGGACTGCCTTCAAGAAGAAATTATTGGGTGATCTCTACTCCAAACACTCTCCATTCAAGATGAGATTGTCTAAGGTAAGTTTCATTCACTGTTGTGTAAAATCAGCAAGAAGATGCTGTTATTAAATTATACATGCTTGGGCAATGTTAAATAGATGAATCTTCAAGGTAGTAGAACCAGGAGGATATAACATTTTTTTGGGCCTCTTCCCACTTCTAGGAGACTCTTGAATGATTAGAAATTGTAGGAAAGTTTAAGGGACAATTGTTTGCTTATTTGCAATCTCCTTTCCAGGAGACAGGAGATACAAATCAGCATTTGAAGGATATTATTTTATTCCTTAGTCTAGATAATAAATTTAAGAAATGTATAAGGAAACATGTCATAACTAAATTGGATGAATTTGGAAAGAAGGTTGGTTTTTTTTGTTTTTCTGCCTATGGGTGAAAAGGACCAAATTCTCTGATCTACAATAAGGTGCATGGTTTCAAATAAAAGGAAAGATTAACCACAATGAAATAATACTTTTGATCTATTTTCGATTCCACCATACAACGATAAGCCTAATACTTGAGGGCAAGGTTGTTCATCTATATCAGAAAATTTCTTGCTAGAGGAAAAGTGGACAATATGTAAGAGAAGCATACCTAGTACCATACAATAATTGCCAAGACTAGTATGGATATGGCAAACACCTCCCATGAAACTTGAGACATAACAGTAATTATCCCCAATAAATCTATCACTAAGAAAACTAACTTCCCCAAGTTGAAAGGAAGTACCCTGTCCACTACGGTTTGATCCGTGGATACCTGTCAATTCCAATGATGTGCTTTGAATTAGCTGAATTTGCACTTCTATGTTTGACACTGTAGCATTATATGTTAACTAATTTTTATGTGAAGCCAAACTACAGCCTCTTAACGGAAGTACAAACTACAGACAATAATCTCAATGGAATGAACGATACCAATAATAGATAGGGGATGCATAGAATGAAAGAGAAAAGATTTATGTCAAAGCAAGTATAGCTATATTACTACATAACAACAAAATGCAAACTGCTAAAGTGCTACTAAACTGACCTGATTTAATATGCGACCGGTCGGAGTTGCATCAAAGAAGGCCATTGGTGCATGGAAGATACTACTAAGCATTCTCACAAAATATATTTGTGTTGTCTGAAGAGCAGCTTTTGACAGAACTACAGAGTGCAATATTGCACAAAAAACACTGCCCACTGCCAGTGAAATATACACAAAAATGAGAAAATAACTGCCAATGATTTGTTTGTTATCTATCCTTGTGGGAGATTCAGATGCCATCCAACAGTTACGATAGATTTCCAATATTTGGAATAACATGTGAGCCAGTAATATCACAATGATTAGGAGGCCCTTGTATACTGTAGTTAGATAGGAATAGTAAATCTGAAAACTAACCCTCCCTTGCAGCTTCTCTTCATCCTGTACAATCTGTTCTTTCTTGAGCCTGGGATCCTCTGCACCATTTTGATTACCATTCTTTTCTATATTTTGTACTGAATTCTAGATATTTAGGGTATCGGCTAGCTTGCAAGAGTTTTCAGGTGCTATTTGTCCCTTACTCATATGTTCATTTAGTTGCTCCTGTTCACTACTTCTAAAACCGTATTCATTTTTTATTGCATTAACAGCCCCCAAAGCTTGATTGTATGAACCAACCATTCTTATAAAATCCATGCCTTCTTGGAGAAGATTGTTGTATTGACCAACCTGAGTAACCGTTCCATCACGCATTACCTGTTTGAGGATTTGAGATAAATTTTGATTACAACTATTTTTAAAGATAAGAAAAAAACTACTAACGGGCATGCATTTCTGTATATGCAGATGAGGCTTACTAGAATGAGATCTGCAGGAAGTAAGAATCCAACATGGTGAGTAACATATAATATGGTCTTTGATCTCAAAATTCCTTGTATGCATTCCTATAATCAACACATTCCATTCAGTACATTAGAACAAAAAACTCTAAGATTGTGTGCATTACTGTCTATAAGAGCTTCCAACTCAGTAGCATTTCCTAGAGGTGAACAAACACTTACCCAAATGCATATCGGAAAAAAGATTATAATTCTAGATTAATGTTCTTTTGTCATAGAGTTGCTACGAGCTTTTATATTTTATTCCATGTTTCTGAGACAACTGAAATGTGTGGGCATTAAGTATGAGTGTCTGGTGTTTTCCAAGTTTATAATACTACCTTGAAGAGGTGAGTCCCAGTGTCTACATCAATAGCACTGAAAGGGTCATCAAGAAGTTGGCCATTAGCTTGTTGCCTTAAAGTCATAAGATAGCGCACCTGTGAGATTATTAGAGCCAAGCTTCAAATATTTTAAAGATTTGAGTTGTCCAATGGCCCTTGGAATTGCCCCTATCAAATTTAATGACGTATTAATTAGAATAATTTTAGAATAGTCATTGAGGGAGGGAACCAGTTAGCACGTTGCCTTCAAAGTAAAGATGTGAGAGTAGTATACCTGTGAGATAGTTAAAGCCAAGATTCAAATATTCTAAAGACTTGAGCTATCCCATGGCGTCTGGAATTGCCTCTGTCAAAGATAATGAAATATAATTAAAAATAATTAGTAAGAGAAGGGATGGAACTAGTTAGCACGTTGTCTTCAAAGTTAAGACATGAGAATAGTGCACCTGTGAAATGGTTATTGTAAAGGGACAAAATAAGTAGAGATTTGCAATTTCCTAATTCAAGTGGTATAGATCCACTTAAATTGTTTCCACTCGAATACAAAAATTTCAAGGACTTGAGCTTCCCAATGGTCTTTGGAATAGTTCCTGTCAAATTCAATAAAATATAATTCAGAACAATTACTAAGATGAGGGGGGATTGAAACAAATAGCATATTCCCTT
The DNA here is from genome assembly GCA_007258455.2 of Sequoia sempervirens. Lineage (NCBI taxonomy): Eukaryota > Viridiplantae > Streptophyta > Pinopsida > Cupressales > Cupressaceae > Sequoia > Sequoia sempervirens. Next base: position 132,959 of record VDFB02072274.1, read on the forward strand.
CAAAGTTTAGAGATGAGAGTAGCACACCTGTAAGATGGTTAGAGTAAATGAGCAAATGAATGAGAGATGTGCAATTTCCTAGTTCAGGTGGTATAGTTCCATTCAGATTTTTTTCATACAAATTCAATCTTTCCAAAGATTTGAGCTATCCTATGGACTTTGGTATTGCCCCTGGGAAATTCAATGAAGTCTAATTTAAAACAATTACTAAACGGATGAATTGAAGTAGATTGCATGCACCTTCAAAGTACAAAAATAAGAATAACGCACCTGTGAGATAGTTAGAGCCAAGTTTGAAATATAGTAGAGACGTGCAATTTCCTAGGGTTTAAAAAAAGCAGTAGTCTCACATGTGGGCAAGGTTCAAGCTAAAACCCTGAACAACATTCGAGAGTCACAGACTAAAAGGTTTCAAGGAGCATTCCAAATGAAAGTTTGGATGCAAGGGTCACCAAGAGACAGTAGCCATTATTGAAATGCATATGTGTGAGATAGGGGCAGCATTCTTTGAGAGACACTAACTTGTTATCTAGTACACCTATGCAGTGGCAAGGAGAGTAATCTCATGAATGAATTTGATGCATAGTTACAAACCCTGTTTAAAGCCTTTGTAATGTGTGCAGCTTGTGTAGGGTTAAATGTGACTATAGAAAGTACTTTGAACTTTTCTCTTGTACCAGCGATTAGACTTCACAAAATGAATTGTACATGAAACACTATATACATTATATGTATATAAAGTAGGCAATGAACAATGTATTGTATAAAACTAGGGAACTTTTTTTGTCTGAATGAAAACTAGGCAAGTTGCTTGCAATAATCGATGTAAGGAACATAAAAGATCTTGCAAAAAATCATTTTGTTAAGTTCTTCTTTTCTTCCAATAAGTCCTAAGAGCTAAAAAAAGCATTCTAATCTATATATTCTATTGTTTTCTTATCCACGATCAATCCCACATGATTAGACAACAATAGACTCAAACATAAGAGGCAAACATGTCTTTTGTTAATTTGTTTATATCCATCCTCTTCCTTTATGTCCTCTTTCTACGAGGAACTATACTAATACGAGGCACTATTGTAATTGTGGGTGTTAATTGTTCATCACATTGGACACCCTCCTCATTATTCTCTTCTCCCACTTTCTCCTCATGTTCCTCTAGCTCCTCTTCATGCTCACTACCTAATGAGTTGGATTGTTGGGCTTCCTATACACAACAAAATTTAACTCATTAAAATAACATATCGAATCATAGTTTTAGCTTTGCTTGTTTCATTTCTCTATGAAAAAAAGAAACTATTATAATTCTAGGTGTATCTATCTATTTCAATATCTATATCATTTGTTTTGCAATGAAAATGAAAGCAAAATATGAAATTTTATTATATCCCATCATGCAAAGAACTTACCTCAGATTCATGACTAGTGACTAATTTCTCCCCTTGATCTAGCATATGTTGTCGAAGGCCTTTGGAACCATGTAGTAAAGCATATTTTAGGAGGTCCTCTGAAGCTTCCTTTTGAAATTGGTGAACCTACATAAACAATTATAACCAAATTTATAAGGTATAATGACTCATAAGATACAATTAACTCACAAGTTAATCATGACTTTTTTATGAAATAAAGAATACAATAGATGAAAATATTGACTTACCAAGCCACCACAAATGCTATTGTACCCACCAGATCCTAATTTATGAGATCCAATACTTGACACCCTAGCTTGGGTTGCTTTTGTTGTATCTCGAAGGCGTCTTTTAGATCCTGGCCGTGCAGATGGCCTATAGTTTGGATTATTGTGGGCCTTCCTCTTAAATTTGGCATCTTTCATAAGCTCATCCCATGTCACTTGGTCTGTGATCCAAGCTAGACATGGATATCTTAAGTCTTTTGTTAGCTTTGACCTTAGATTGTCTCATTTAGAGTGAATGTATTTCTGAGCAATATCTAAAATAAATTCCTTATTAAAACCAGGATTTCCAAATGCTACTATGACATCCTTAAATAGTTCATCTTTCTTAGCATTGGCTTGCTTCCTCCAATCCATTTGAATGGTATTGCCAAATAATTGTTCTGCACGACGAAAAATGAAGTGAAAGAATTTCAACCCCATTTCATCCTTCAAGACATTTCCTTCTGAGGTGAGCAAGATTGTAACTTCTTGCGTTCCTTTTGTGGTCACCGAGGATATTGTTGTAGTTATAGGAGTTGAGGTAGATGCCCCTATAGGTACATCAGTCAAATTGTCATTTATTTCCTGTATTTACAATGAGATCATCAAACAACTATTTAATCACAAATTAGAATCACAAAGCAACCATGTAATCATCAATACTGCTTTTACTAGCCAACATGTTATGACATTGATAAAAGTAAAATATGAACTAGAAAAGAATAATAAGATAATATTTCCATATAATTATACCTGTTCATCTGAAGTAAGCCCTGCACTCCCCAACAATGTCCTCTCCCATAACTCAATTTGCTTAGATATTTCTCTCCTAATTTCAACATTTTCAGGAGTATCTGGTAGGATCCTTAGTATTCTTGATTGTGACTCTATAAGACTCCTCAAGGAAACTTGTTCAGGTGCTGGTGGAAGAACTCTAACTGAACCTAGACTTGATTTAGAGGGCATGCTATGAGGTATTGTGCTTGATGCCACACTTGTGATAGGTGTTTCCGGTCTAGATGTAGAGGGCATGACACATCTTTTTGAAACATCCTGCAAGGCACAAATATAAATATTAAAGTGGTATTATGGCAGAAATAACATAATCAAACCCACACAAACATATGATTGAATCTTACTTTTTGCACAACATTGGGTGTATCGGATGGCATAATTGGATCTTGCATGCCAACAAGATGCATTCTTGGGGGAATTACTCTAGAAATGTCCTATAGAAAAAACACAAATATTAAAAAATATAAAAGGTGAAATAAGTTAAATGCACAAGAATCTAGATCAAATCTTACCCCTGGCATAATACTAGATGTATTAAAGGGCGTGATAGGTGTCGACACAACTTTAGAGATGGCCTGCATTCCACAAACATAAATTAACATAATATAATACGAAACATAAGATAATTGAACCTATAAAAGATAATTTTCAAACTTACCTCATTCACCATCATAGCAATGTTTTGCCCTTGCCCATTCCTTAGCATTTCAATTATCCCATTTAAGATCAAAGGATCCCCCATAGTAGAATTGGGAGTACCCATTGGCACATTCTTAAAGAAACACATAATGATAGAAAATGACAAAATATTAATTAAAGAACATATGCAATTGATATTAGTAATATAAGTCAAATTCACTAGCACATGAACAATAACATACATAATTTTTATTATGTTTCCATACATAAGAAAAACATAAACAATCCTCAACTTCCAAAGTTTTTTCAGCTTTAAGGTATTGTGTTTCTCTTGCTTAGGTGTCAATTGCATAAAGTTCATAGGTGTTGATTGCGTAAAGCTTCCAAAAACAAAAATGTCTTTCAAGTTAATTGTTAAAAGTAAAAAAATAAAATGAAACAACTTTGCCAATTGAAAAAAAATTGCAAGCTATATTCATTGACGTTACAAACATCCAGTAATAGAACACTCAAAATATTCAAATTACTTAATTTCCAATACATTTTGTGTATAATTAAAAACACAGCTACCTCTGAAGTTAGTTCGCTGCCCATGGACTAAGCACCATAATCCTTTAATCCTGCAGGGGCTAGGCATGACACCTTACTCAGGGTTTCTCCATACTGATTTTGCTGACATACACATACAACCTCATCTTTTCAGACTGGGTGCTTCAATCTTTGAGATCAAGGCATATACCAAACCAGGAGGCTTTTAATGGGTATCTTATTTAAATTTTTGTATGTAGTTGTGTTATAACTGCTGTAGCATTGGCTCTGAAACTGCTGCTAGTTCATGCATCAGATGTATGCAAAGGGGGTAGCAAATATGCTGTTATGAAATTCACTAATCAGGACTAAAGTGCCATTTTCTTAATTTAAGTATTTCCTTGAAAAAGAATCCACATGACAGTTTTCCAGTGGAGTCAAGAAGGTTATTTAAACCTACAGACCCTTCTATGTTCAACATTGCAGCTGTGATAGGTTGCCAATATATTTATACTAATATTGGCTTTACAAAAACATTGGATGAAACATAAATAAAAAAGCTAACTATAACTTCTATGCTAAAAATAGTTTGCCTTCATGCAAAACAAGCTAATTATAATTTTTTTGTCCTCCAACCAAATGTTAACTTAGGAAATCTTTAGATAGATTACTAGTAAGGATAACTATCAACTATCAATAGACCTTCTAGAAGATCATCTAAAAATAACCAATCTGTAAATGATTACTAAAAATAGATTTATCAGAATATGACTATTTCCTTGAAAATGGTGACAACTAAAAATAGCATGGTCTAAGAATAGCTTGGCTCCTTAAGCTTTATTCCACTCTGCTCATGATTAATCCTTTGAATATGGTTTGAAACTCCAATAATTCACTAGTCAATCTTAGTGACTATAATCTGAAAAGCCTAGATTTTTAGCAAACTTTGGCTGAAAATATACAACTTTGGATAGCCTGAAAACTCCCTCGGATTTGATAGCAAACCATTGTTGTGTGTTTTGATTGATTCAATTGTTGAAAAAACCTTCACTTTACTGTTGTAGGAATGACACGAGAATGAACAAATCTTTACCCTCAGAAATCCATCACAAAACACAAGAAAATACATCTCATAAAGTGAATGTTTTTTATTTAAGGGATTGATACCTGCTTACAAACATGATGGAATTATAATTGAACTTTATGCAAATTTTGAAAGGGTAATAGCCAAGGGATTGGTAGGTGACAGACTAAAAATCGACCCTCAAAACCCTAGATGTTGCTTATGAATTTGAAAATTTGAGCTTTTTGGAAGTAGACACTCTCCCTAAAATGGCTGAAACTACTTAGAAAATGGTAAAGATTTTCTCAAATCAGGCATTTGAATAGATATTTTGTGAAGAACACTATTTTAATTCACTAAATGACTGAATTTGATCACAAATCTTCTTCAAAGGCTGCCAAAATGATTGAAAGCACTTACTAAACTCCTCTTATCTTGATATAGATCACTGCTAGAATAATTGATACTCTGCTGATATGCTGCAATTTAAGTGAAGATAACTGCTTAAGATTCCTAATGTTCTGCTCTTCTATCGAGCGGGCCTCATACTCTTATTGCACACTTTTATTTGAAACTTTGTGTCTGATGTTGAAGGGCATGCCTAATAATGTTGCCTACAAATTTGACTTGACATCAAAATTCTCCTCTTGATTGGTTTTGTTCAACAAACAAGAGAGACTACTTGATGACCCCACAAATTTTGATTGGAGACAAAGATTCTTCATTGATTCTAAAATTTCCATTTGTAGATGAATTAGTACCTAAAATATGGAGTGCCATTTAGGCACCAACTCTTTTGAGGGACCCAAAGAACAAGTACTCGACATCAGAAGTTGCAAATAGGTGACTTAAACTTGTAATATTTTGCTAGTAGCTGACTATTTGGTTGTTACTTATTGGCATTGGTTAGTTGTTATGATTAGTTGTAACTGTTCCTAATGGCTTGCTCTTAACTAACAACATTTGGCACCCCTTTAAATTGAATTCTTGTATATAGGGAATACATTTGATCCTTTGCTGATCATCCTTGGTCTACTTCTATGCATAGTTTAAAAAATTGGCGAGTACTTGTTGGATTTGTGGGTACTCACTAATGAAAAACCCAAATGAGTAGTCACATGTATACCTTGGGACCAAGTTTCAGACAAAAATTGTTGCAAGTTTTTTGAAAAAAATCACTTGAATCGCAGGAAACTCATGTTTTTCAAAAAACTCGACAAGTGTTTAAAACTTTAAATCACAATTTGAAGATTTTTCAGTTGCTGCAAATGGCTAGGGCATGATTCAAAGATTTTCCAATTGCTGTGAATTAATTTAGGGTATGATTCAAAGATTTTTTAGATGTTGTGAATAGATTTATGGCATGATTCAAATTCTAGATGCTGCGAACAAATTTAGGCCATGATTTAAGGATTTTTCCCTTTTCGAATTTTCCACTGCATAGACTTCATCTAACACTTAAAGCTTCCAAGTTGCAGTGTTCACCTTTACTTGTAATCTCTCATGTACTGGTTATAGACAATTAGCTTCACCAATGTGCTTTACTATAGATTAACACATGTTCATAATAAGAATACACACATAAACAAAAAAAGACATTTTAAAGAAATAAGTACACATAATAAATATATCCATTCTCAATATAATAATAAATAACTAATACTAAACCTGTAAAGAGTTAATTATATCAAGTATTGAATCCTCACAACCATCTTAAAGTGAACATGATGATCAAACAATGTCATTCTCACATGAAATATCCTCATCTGATGGTATAAATGCACCATCATTAATGGGCTCTAAATCCACAGATAAATTAATACCATAGTTTTCATGGTCTTCTTCACCTTCAACTACAGGTAAATGAAAATCAATAAATTCATCATCTTCATGGACTTGATGTTCATGTGGTTGCTCATATCCTTCAGAAACTTCAGTAAACTCATCATGATCTTCATCTTGGTCATATGCATCATTACCAATAAAGTTTTCATCATCTCCATCTTGGCCATCTGTGTCTTCAAGGGGGACTTCTGCATCTTCATGAAAATCATGGTCTTCTACATCTTGAACAAATTTTACTCTTCGTCCTCTTGGATCATAATCAATCACGAATGACCAACCAGGTTGTTCTAAATTGGGAATGAGAAATATCTGCTCACATTGATTTGGAAACACATAAGGTTCAGAAGTGGCTTCAAACCTAGATGTATTGATCATATGGAATCCATTCTTGTGCAGAAATATAGTTTTGTCTTCACCCACTTTGATAAGCTTGTACCATTGAACACAAAAAATTACTTTTTTGAAAGATATAAAATCAAGCTCTATAATATCCTCCAACACTCCATAATAGCGAAGTGTGTTTGTGATTGGTTGTCTATCATTTGCATGTGAACGACATTCCACCTCAAATGATGCTGAAATTCCACAATCATAAGTTTGTCTCTTGTCATCAACCTTTTTGATGCGAAAATGATGACCAAAATTCCACATTCCTTTGTAATATGTTACCTGTATTCATATAAATATTAACTAATTAGATTCAAGGATGAAAAAGTTAAAAGGAAAATCACTAAATACCTCAAATATGTTAGTATATATGCATCACCTCCCCATTTATAGATCCTTTAACAAAATTTAGTTGTTGTTGTGTCACTCTATTCTTCCCCTTTGTTGCCTCATGTTCAATATTGGTCTTTAGCCAATTCCATGAGCATCTATCTGGCCATTTTCTTTTATGGGCTGCAGGAAGTCCTCAAGCAGTGTTTTGACCATGTCTATTATATACATTGGTCCATGCCTTTTCATCCTCTAAGTTCTTTTGTTTAGTGTACTTCTCCATCCATTCCAACATAAAGTTACAATTATATGCAACATACAAATGTAATGACTCCCACTCCTTAGCATCTACAATGAAAAATAGAATTTTTCAATAAATTAATAATGATTTAAAGCTATTTCCTATAAAATTTAAGATAAAAAACAATTACTTCAAACATTTTTGTATACCTTTTATCCTCTTTGAAGTCCCTTGACCCTCTAATTTTTCTCCTTCAAATGATTGAGGTTGGTTACCATCCCATAATCGAGGAGCTTCAAGATGTAATTTAGGTAAGTACTCACTCAAATAAACCATTGTCTGGAAAACCATGTACCCCTCAACCATGGACCCTTCTGGTCGAGCCTTTTGCCTCACAAATTGTTTTAGAACCTTCATATATCTCTCCATGAGCCACATTGTCCGAATATGGATATGACCACACTTTTCAATCTCTTCTACTAGGTGTACAAGGTAGTGCTCTTGAGAATTGAAAAAGCTTGGAGGGAAGTAAATTTGAATATCACACATCAAAAGTGGAACATTCCTCTTCCAATAATTCAATTTATCCTGATGTATCTCTTTAGATGAAACCCACCTATAGATATTAATGTGTATTATAATAAAGACTTATTATTTGTTCAAAACTAAAGGAATAAATGTATATAAAGGTATTACCAATAATGCACTTCAAAGGATAAGAGTCATCGAAGAGTATGCATGATGGATTAAAAATACCTCAAATATTTGGATAATTTATAAATAGTTAACGTGACATCATGATCAAAGGTGCTTGGTATTGCTGCTGGAAACACATACTACATGACCATTAACAAAAAAAATGTTAAAATATGCATGAAATTATGTTATCACTAAGATATACAAATTTCTACTTATGTTGCCAACAAATGTGACATTCTAAAAAGTTACCTTAATCCAATTGAGCCAATCATGTGCTTTTAGCCCTCAGAACTCTGACCCATCTCTTGTGAACTCCACGTTTTAATGGCTTCATGTGACATTCTAAAAAGTTACCTTAATCCAATGGCTTTTGAACTCCAAATTTTAATGGCTTCATGTGCTAAAACATCATCATGCTCAACAAGTTCCAACATCCAGAGAAGCATAGCTCTCTTTCCAAATTAAAAAAATTGTGAGATAGAATCTTTTCATATGCAATGGCTTTAAGTAGTATCCTTAAAAAATGGCACAAAAAGAAAAGAAAAGTAATAAGGAGACGAACAACAGAACCTCAATTTTTCCTGTAAGCTCTATTTTAGGGTCAACAAGATGCCATGAAAAATATTTTTGGAAAGATGATTATAGGAACAAGACAGTGGAAGTGAAATCTATTAAAGTGCCAAAGGAACAGGCCTTTTGTTTTCCCTGTGATAGAAGAAACGAAATTAACAGAGGATCAATTACAAAGTACATTGATAGATGATTACTTACAATACAATTTTTTCCTATCATGGAAATGGACTAGTACTAAATAAAATTTTAGGCAGGTGGTTTTTTTGTTGTAAAATTAATACTCACCTACTAAGCAATGCATCATGCATGGAAAATCTTTACTAGGCAAACTCTCTGCCAAAATGGGGGCCTTAAAAGCGTTCCATGAATCCCAATACTAGGGCTGGTTTATATCCCCAATGTTAAGGGATTCAATGAAAAAGTCTCGTCCATCAATCAACAACAAACTGAGCTGAGGAGATTGTTGGACACTACTAAATGAAATCCAAGAATCAAACTTTTAAGCCAAGCAATCTTGATGATATGAAGATTACACATACTAGCAAAAACTCACCCTATTCCAGTCCCTATTCTAAAGTTACCAATTTGGGGCAAGTAGGGAAGTAGCTGGCAAAGGTTAACAAATTTGGGTTTACTTGTGAAAATTATATTTATGCTTATACATTTTGCATACATGTCATGGATTTGATCCTTAATGATCTCCTGGTGGAGATCAGAGGTTCCAGTGGTGGGATGGATTTCTAAAGAGGCTCTGGAAGGGAAGCTCTTGGAAGACTGGACTAACAAATTAAGGGCCTCAGAGTGTCAGCTCGTGGATGCCAGTACTGGATTTTCTAAGATCTTTGCTGTTAAAGATGAGCCAGAACTCGCCAACATTAAAAAGGCTGCCTTTTTGAGTGCATCTGTTCTGAAAAATGTTGTCTTGCCAAGATTGGAGGTTGTTATAGATGAGGAGAAGAAGGTTACCCATTCTGATCTGATGGATGATATAGAGAAGGCCATTCTTGATCCACAGAAAGCTAAAGTAAAGTTGAAGGCTGATAATGTTGATATTTGCTACTCCCCTATTTTTTAGAGTGGGGGAGAGTTTGATTTAAGGCCTGGTGCTGTTAGCAATGATGATTATCTTTACTATGATGCCACTAGTGTTATCATTTGTGCAATTGGATCCAGATATAACAGTTATTTCTCAAATGTGGCAAGGACTTATTTGATAGATGCCAAAGATGTTCAGGGTAAGGCCTACAAGGTTTTGTTGAAGGAACAAGAAGCAGCAATAAGTGCACTCAAGCCGGGAAACCCTCTTAGTGCTGCCTATAATGCAGCAGTAGATGTTGTTCAAAGAGATGGCCTTGAACTTTTGCCTCACCTCACGAAATCTGCAGGAACAGGAATAGGGATTGAATTTTGGGAGTCTGGATTGAGTTTAAATGCAAGAAATGATAAATGTCTGAAAGTAGGGATGGCTTTTAATGTATCACTTGGTCCAATAGAAGAAAAAGGAGAAAGTATTGTGGAAACAATTGATCAGATCAAGCTAACAAGCCATTGGATCATTGTTAAGAACAAATTAACAAGCACATCTAGGATGCCACACCATTTGATCATTGTTAAAAAACTTCAAAACTTCAAAATAGAAATGAAGCTGAATTTTATGTTTTAAAGCATTCGGGTCACACATCTTGATGCCACCAAAGAGAGTTACATCAAGGTGGGAAAACAACCTAAAATTCATGGACATATAATTGTACATTCATAAAAACTTAGAACATGATTGAAAACATATTTACATTTGGATTAGTAGTTCACTGGGAGATCGAGAATAGCAAATTCTACAAGAACTATGGCTTTTGAACTCCACCTTTTAGTGGCTTCATGTGCTAAAACATCATCATGCTCAGCAGGTTCCAACATCCAGAGAAGCATAGCTCTCTTTCCAAATATAAAAAATTGTGAGATAGACTCTTTTCATATGCAATGGCTTTAAGTAGTATCCTTAAAAAATGGCATTAAAAGAAAAGAAAAGTAATAAGGAGATGAACAACATAACCTCAATTTTTCTTGTAAGCTCTATTTTAGGGTCAACAAGATGCCATGAAAAATATTTTTGGAAAGACGATTATAGGAACAAGACAGTGGAAGTGAAATCTATTAAAGTGCCAAAGGCCCGGGCCTTTTGTTTTCCCTGTGATAGAAGAAACGAAATTAACAGAGGATCAATTACAAAGTACATTGATAGATTATTACTTACAATACAATTTTGTCCTATCATGGAAATGGACTAGTACTAAATAAAATTTTAGGCAGGTGGTTTTTTTGTTGTAAAATTAATACTCACCTACTAAGCAATGCATCAGGCATGGAAAATCTTTACTAGGCCAACTCTCTGCAAAAATGTGAGCCTTAAAAGTGTTCCATGCATCCCAAGACTAGGGCTAGTTTATATCCCCAATGTTAAGGGAATCAATGAAAAAGTCTCTTCCATCAATCAACAACAAAATGAGCTGAGGAGATTGTTGGACACTAATAAATGAAATCCAAGAATCAAACTTTTAAGCCGAGCAATCTTGATGATATGAAGATTACACATACTAGCAAAAACTCACCCTATTCCAGTCCCTGTTCTAAAGTTACAAATTTGGCACAAGCAGGGAAGTAGCTGGCAAAGGTTAACAAATTTGGCTTTACTTGTGAAAATTATATTTATGCTTATACATTTTGCGTACATGTCATGGATTTTATCCTTAATTATTTCCTGGTGCAGATCAGAGGTTCTAGTGGTGGGATGGATTGCTAAAGAGGCTACGGAAGGGAAGCTCTTGGAAGACTGGGCTAACAAATTAAGGGCCTCAGAGTGTCAACTCGTGGATGCCAGTACTGGATTTTCTGAGATCTTTAATGTTAAAGATGAGCCAGAACTCACCAACATTAAAAAGGCTACCTTTTTGAGTGCATCTATTCTGAAAAATGTTGTCTTGCCAAGACTGAAGGTTGTTATAGATGAGGAGAAGAAGGTTACCCATTCTGATCTGATGGATGATATGGAGAAGGCCATTCTTGATCCACAGAAAGCCAAAGTAAAGTTGAAGGCTGATAATGTTGATATTTGCTACTCCCCTATTTTTTAGAGTGGGGGAGAGTTTGATTTAAGGCCTGGTGTTGTTAGCAATGACGATTATCTTTACTATGATGCCACTGGTGTTATCATTTGTGCAATTGGATCCAAATATAACAGTTATTGCTCAAATGTGGCAAGGACTTATTTGATAGATGCCAAAGATGTTCAGGGTAAGGCCTATAAGGTTTTGTTGAAGGCACAGGAAGCAGCAATAAGTGCACTCAAGCTGGGAAACCCTCTTAGTGTTGCCTATAAGGCAGTAGTAGATGTTGTTCAAAGGGATGGCCATGAACTTTTGCCTCACCTCACAAAATCTACAGGAACAGGAATAGGGATTGAATTTCGGGAGTCTGGATTGAGTTTAAATGCAAGAAATGATAAATGTCTGAAAGCAGGGATGGCTTTTAATGTATCACTTGGTCCAATAGAAGAAAAGGGAGAAAGTATTGTGGAAACAATTGATCAGATCAAGCTAACAAGCCATTGGATCATTGTTAAGAACAAATTAACAAGCACATCTAGGATGCCACACCATTTGATCATTGTTAAAAAAATTCAAAACAAAAAATAGAAATGAAGCTGAATTTTAGAGTTGAAAGCATTCGGGTCACACATCTTGATGCCACCAAAGAGAGTTACATCAAGGTGGGAAAACAAGCTAAAATTCATGGACATATAATTGTACATTCACAAAAACTTAGAACATGATTGAAAACATATTTACATTTGGAGCAGTAGTTCACTGGGAGATCGAGAATAGAAAATTCTACAAGAACTATGGCTTTTGAACTCCATGTTTTAGTGGCTTCATGTGCTAAAACATCATCATGCTCAGCAGGTTCCAACATCCAAAGAAGCATAGCTCTCTTTCCAAATATAAAAAATTGTGAGATAGACTCTTTTCATATGCAATGGCCTTAAGTAGTATCCTTAAAAAATGGCATTAAAAGAAAAGAAAAGTAATAAGGAGATGAACAACAGAACCTCAATTTTTCTTGTAAGCTCCATTTTAGGGTCAACAAGATGCCATGAAAAATATTTTTGGAAAGACGATTATAGGAACAAGACAGTGGAAGTGAAAGCTATTAAATTGCCGAAGGCGCAGGCCTTTTGTTTTCCCTGTGATAGAAGAAACAAAATTAATAGAGGATCAATTACAAAGTACATTGATAGATTATTACTTACAATACAATTTTGTCCTATCATGGAAATGGACTAGTACTAAATAAAATTTTAGGCAGGTGGTTTTTTTGTTGTAAAATTAATACTTACCTACTAAGCAATGCATCATGCATGTCAAATCTTTAGTAGGCCAACTCTCTGCCAAAATGTGGGCCTTAAAAGTGTTCCATGCATCCCAAGAATAGGGATGGTTTATATCCCCAATGTTAAGGGATTCAATGAAAAAGTCTCGTCCATCAATCAACAACAAACTGAGCTGAGGAGATTGTTGGACACTACTAAATGAAATCCAAGAATCAAACTTTTAAGCCAAGCAATCTTGATGATATGAAGATTACACATACTAGCAAAAACTCACCCTATTGCAGTCCCTGTTCTAAAGTTACAAATTTGGCACAAGCAGGGAAGTAGCTAGCAAAGGTTAACAAATTTGGCTTTACTTGTGAAAATTATATTTATGCTTATACATTTTGCATAAATGTCATGGATTTGATCCTTAATGATTTCCTGGTGCAGATCAGAGGTTCCAGTGGTGGGATGAATTGCTGAAGAGGCTCCAGAAGGGAAGCTCTTGGAAGATTGGGCTAACAAATTAAGGGCCTCAGAGTGTCAGCTCGTGGATGCCAGTACTAGATTTTCTGAGATCTTTGCTGTTAAAGATGAGCCAGAACTCACCAACATTAAAAAGGCTTCCTTTTTGAGTGCATATATTCTGAAAAATGTTGTCTTGCCAAGACTAGAGGTTGTTATAGATGAGGAGAAGAAGGTTACCCATTCTGATCTGATGGATGATACGGAGAAGGCCATTCTTGATCCATAGAAAGCCAAAGTAAAGTTGAAGGCTGATAATGTTGATATTTGCTACTCCCCTATTTTTCAGAGTTGGGGAGAGTTTGATTTAAGGCCTGGTGTTGTTAGCAATGATGATTATCTTTACTATGATGCCACTGGTGTTATCATTTGTGCAATTGGATCCAGATATAACAGTTATTGCTCAAATGTGGCAAGGACTTATTTGATAGATGCCAAAGATGTTCAGGGTAAGGCCTACAAGGTTTTGTTTGAGGCACAGGAAGTAGCAATAATTGCACTCAAGCCGGGAAACCCTCTTAGTGCTGCCTATAAGGTAGTAGTAGATGTTGTTCAAAGAGATGGCCCTAAACTTTTGCCTCACCTCACAAAATCTGCAAGAACAGGAATAGGGATTGAATTTGTGTATTTTGGTCAAATCTTCATTGGGAGAAATGATAGAATAGTGATAATTTTTTTTATGTTTTGGATCAAGGAGAATGAATGGTAATGAAAATTAGTTTATATAGTTTGATATTTGTTATAGTTAGTTGCATATTTTAATGAGATTGTCAAATCTATATATAAAACAATGTATTCTTAAAACATAATAAAAATCTCAATGTAATGGAGACATTTTAAGTTTTATATATCCTCCATTATGAAATGTGCATTTTCTGAATGATCTATACATCATCATTTCACTTTTATTGTTATTTTATATTTCTTCACTTACATTATTTATCTTGTTCACACCAACACTATCAATCATTAAGATATAGAATATTGAAAAACTGAATGCTTAATTTTTTTGGGTACCTCATTTCTTCTTCCCTTTTCTAATAACTTTGCATTTAATCTATCACTAATTTTCTCTCATCCTAATAATTGGTCACCTGAACCAAAACATTAATATTAAAAGCTCTTAACACAATTGTATAGAACCACTTCGTGTTACTATGGTGAACTATAAAATATTATATATAATATTCATAAAACTAAATGCCTTAAATTAACAGGAGAACATTGCTGAGTAAATTTTGTGTATTCGAGAAATATTGATTTCATAAAGCTTAAATCATGATACACTTTGATGTGAACTAGGCATGTAAGGAATAGCTGTTTTGTGCGATTACTCATTGCCAAGCACGTAAATTTCACTTTCTATCATGGAGAAAAATGACCTTCATGCAATGCAAAAGCTGTAAATACTATAATTTTAATATGTCAGGCCAGGACATCCGGAATTTTTCAAGCTTTTAGGATACTATTAGGACAGCAATATGATTTTATAACATAAAAGAGTGGATAAAGAATGAAAAACTGTCCAAAAAAACATACTATGAAAGAGTTAATGTGATAGAATTTGGTCAGAACCCAGATAGAATTTGCTCAAAACTTAGACATATATAGGCAGGGGAGTAAGGAATTTTGACAAGATCTGGGGTTTTTTAAAATTTTACCTGTTTACTTGGAGACGACCCACAGGTTGAAGAAAATGGCAGCCCATGGGATGAAGAAAATGGCAGCTAGGGCATAATATTTTCTGCAAATCCAGCAAAAACACAATACTGCAATCATCACTTCCTGCCACACCCTGCATTCTTATAAGCTTCCTTCCTGCCATACCCATTGTAACCCTCCCCGCCTAAAGAAACTCCATCTGAGTCTGACGTCGTAGCAGCAAATGGGAGAGCCAACTCACAGAGCAATCAAAAAGTTGCGAAAACAACAGTTTTGTTTGAGGGAAAAGCCATATGTGGGAAATAATTAATATATTTTTTGGAAAAGGTAGGTATTTTTTCTATTTTAATTTGAGACAATGTAAAGTAAAAAAATAAAACTTAACTAGCAATTGCACCTTGGTGTGCAATAGGTACGCTGAAGAGGTCTAGAATATCCATTATGAAAATTTTATGTCTATATTTTGCATACATCTATGCAATGCAAGAGATCGATTGGTAGGCCATTTTGGAAATGATTTTGTTTGTGCAACAAAGGTCTCAATGGAGAGGTGATAGATTCAAATGAAATATGCATCCACTTACAAGTATCAAAACATGAAAGAAACAAAACCTTTGAATCAAGAAGATAATCAGGCTTCATTAGTAGTAGGCTCATGTTATGTTTTTCATAGGGAGAGAGGGAGCTAGAGGGAGAGATATGGATAGAAATAGGGAGATATAAAAGGGGGAAGAGTGAGAGAGAGGTAAAGAGGAAGATAAATATGGGGATGGAGATGAAGAGGGGTATGGAGAGGAGAGAGAGGGATAAATAGAAATATAAAGAGAGGGAGGGAGAGAAAGAGAGGGAGATAGGTAGAGGAGAAAAAATTAAAGAAATATAGAAGAGGGAGTAATAGAGAGAGAGGGGGGGAGATAGGGATAGAAAGAGGGAGAGATGGGGATATAAAGAAGGAGAGATAGAGATAGATATAACTTAGGAAAGATAGAGGGGTTGAGAGAGAGATGGAGACGGAGAAATAGAGATATAAGAGGGAGACAATGAGAGGGGGATGGAGAGATAGAAAGATAAATATATAAGAAGTTATATATATAGAGGTAGAGAAAGGGATATGTAGGGATATATAAAGGGGGGAAGAGTGAGAGAGAGGTAAAGAGGAAGATAGATATGGGGATGGAGATGGAGAGGGGTATGGAGAGGAGAGAGCTGGATAAATAGAAATATAAAGATAGGCATAGGAAGTTATATATAGAGAGAGATAGAGACAATGTAAAGTAAAAAATAAAACTTAACTAGAAATTGCACCTTGGTGAGCAATAAGTACGCCAAAGAGGGACACATGTAATCCTTGGATTGTTTAATATAGTGAGGGAGGAATAGGGAGTGAGTGTGTTTGTGTGTGTGTGTGTGTGTGTGTGTGTGTGTGTGTGTGTGTGTGAGTGAGAAAGATATATGGAGAGAGATAGAGAGGGAAGGAGAGGGAGGTAGAGAAATAGAGAGGAGAAAAAAGTAAAGAGATATAGAAGAGGGAGTAATAGAGAGATAGAGGGGGGGAGACAAGGATAGAAAGAGGGAGATATAGGGATAAAAAAGAAGGAGAGATAGAGATAGATATAACTTATGAAATAGAGAGGGTTGAGAGAGAGATGGAGAGGAGAAATAGAGATATTAAGAGGGAGACAATGAGTGGGACGGAGAATAGAAAGATAAGAAGTTCTCTATAGAGATAGAGAGAGGGATATGTAGAGAAGGAAAGAGTGAGAGATAACTTGTGATAAAGATAAGTAATAAAGAGATGAAGAGATAAATAGAGAGGGGGAGAGAGAGATAAAGATAAGGAGGGAGAAATGGAGTGTGTATGTGTGTGTGTGTGAGAGAGATATATATGAAGATAGAGACAAAGGGATATATTTAGGGAGAGAGGGAGAGATTCAATGGAGAGAGGATAGAGATAAAATAGAGATATAGAAAGAGGAAGTGATAGGGAGAGATAGAGATCTCAAAAGAGGGAGAGATAGAAAGATAGGTAGTGGGAAAAATGGAGGGGGAAGAGAGAGAAAGAGAGATGGAAGGAGAGAGGAAAGGGAAGAGGGAGAGAATGAGAGAGGGAGCATTGGAAGGATAGAAACATAGAGATAGAGAGTTATATATAAAGAGAGGTAGAGATGAGGAGATATATGTATAAAGATGGGAAGAGAAAGAGAGACACACTCTTTCTATCTATGTCTCCCTCTCAATCTCTATGTTTCTCATTATCTCTCAATTTCTCTCTTTGTAACTCTCTCATATTTCTCTTTATATTTTTCTTACGTTCTCTCTTCCTCTCTCCCCCTATCTCTCTACCTTACTCCTTTATTGTCCCTATTTATCTCCCCCTCTCTCTACTTCTATATATCTTTGTCTCCTATTTCTCTTTATCTATCTCTTTATCCGATCTCTCCCTACAGTACTTTATATCTATCTATGTCTCTTATATTCTCTCTCTCTCTCTCACTATCTCTATCTTTCTCTCCCCCTCTCTCTCTCCCTATTTATTCCTCTAGTATATCTCTACCTCTATCTCTATCTCTATATCTCTATATCTCTTCTATCTCTCTATATCTCTTTGTCTCCCTCTTTATCTCTCCATAGATCTCTATTTATCTTTCTCTCTATCTTTTTTTCTCTCTTTTCTCTTTTTGTATCTCCCTCTCCCTATCTATATCCATGTCCATTTTTATCTTTACCCCCCCTCTCTCTTTCTCTTCCTTTCTTTCTCTTTTTCTCCCTTTTCCTCTTTATATCTTCTCTATCTTCCTTAAGTGTGCAATGGGTACACTAAAGAGGTTTGAAAGCTGAATTATCATATCCTTAATCAAATGACAAATGTGGTACCCTGAGCATAACTCCCTAGGGACACATGTAATACTTGGATTGTTAGATATAGTGAGGGAGGAATAAGGAGTGTGTGTGTGTGTGAGTGAGAAAGATATATGGAGAGAGATAGAGAGGGAGATTTGTATAAATAGATAGAGAGGGAAGTAGAGGGAGGTAGAGAAATAGAGAGGAGAAAAATGTAAAGAGATATAGAAGAGGGAGTAATAGAGAGAGAGGGGGGGAGATAGGGATAGAAAGAAGGAGAGATAGAGATAGATATAACTTAGGAAAGACAAAAGGGTTGAGAGAGGGATGGAGAGGGAGAAATAGAGATATTAAGAGGGAGACAATGAGAGGGGGATGGAGAGATAGAAAGATAAATATATAAGAATTCATATATATAGAGGTAGAGAGGGATATGTAGAGAAGGAAAGAGTGAGAGATAACCTATGATAAAGATAAGTAATAAAGAGATAAATAGAGAGGGGGAGAGAAAGATAAAGATAAGGAGGGAGAAATGGAGTGTGTATGTGTGTGTGTGTCAGAGAGATATATATGAAGATAGAGACAAAGGGATATATTTAGGGAGAGAGGGAGAGATTCAATGGAGAGAGGATAGAGATAAAATAGAGATATAGAAAGAGGAAGTCATAGGGAGAGATAGAGATGTCAAAAGAGGGAGAGATAGAGAGATAGGTAGTGTGAAAAATAGAGGGGGAAGAGAGAGAAAGAGAGATGGAAGGAGAGAGGAAAGGGAAGAGGGAGAGAATGAGAGAGGGAGCATTGGAAGGATAGAAAGATAGAGATAGGGAGTTATATATAAAGAGAGGTAGAGATGAGGAGATATATGTATAAAGATGGGAAGAGAAAGAGAGAGACACTCTTTCTATCTATGTCTCCCTCTCAATCTCTATGTTTCTCATTATCTCTCAATTTCTCTCTTTGTATCTCTCTCATATTTCTCTTTATATTTTTCTTACGTTCTCTCTTCCTCTCTCTCCCTATCTCTCTACCATACTCCTTTATTGTCTCTATTTATCTCCCCCTCTCTCTACTTCTATATATCTTTGTCTCCTATTTCTCTTTATCTATCTCTTTATCTGATCTCTCCCTATGGTACTTTATATCTATCTATGTCTCTTATATTCTCTCTCTCTCTCTCACTATCTCTATCTTTCTCTCCCCCTCTCTCTCTCCCTATTTATTCCTCTAGTATATCTGTACCTCTATCTCTATCTCTATATCTCTATCTCTCTTCTATCTCTCTATATCTCTTTATCTCCCTCTTTATCTCTCTATAGATCTCTATTTATCTTTCTCTCTATCTTTTTTTCTCTCTTTTCTCTTTTTGTATCTCCCTCTCCCTATCTATATCCATGTCTATTTTTATCTTTACCCACCTCTCTCTCTCTTCCTTTCTTTCTCTTTTTTTCCCTTTTCCTCTTTATATCTTCTCTATCTTCCTTAAGTGTGCAATGGGTACACTAAAGAGGTTTGAAAGGTGTATTATCATATCCTTAATCAAATGACACATGTGGAACCCTGAGCATAACTCCCTAGGGACACATGTAATCTTTGGATTGTTAGATATAGTGAGGGAGGAATAGGGAGTATGTGTGTGTGTGTGTGAGTGAGTGAGTGAGAAAGATATATGGAGAGAGATAGAGAGGGAGGGAGAGGGAGGTAGAGAAATAGAGAGGAGAAAAATGTAAAGAGATATAGAAGAGGGAGTAATAGAGAGAGGGGGGAGATAGGGATAGAAAGAAGGAGAGATAGAGATAGATATAACTTAGGAAAGATAAAGGGGTTGAGAGAGGGATGGAGAGGGAGAAATAGAGATATTAAGAGGGAGACAATGAGAGGGGGATGGAGAGATAGAAAGATAAATATATAAGAATTCATATATATAGAGGTAGAGAGAGGGATATGTAGAGAAGGAAAGAGTGAGAGATAACCTGTGATAAAGATAAGTAATAAAGAGATAAATAGAGAGGCAGAGAGAGAGATAAAGATAAGGAGGGAGAAATGGAGTGTGTATGTGTGTGTGTGAGAGAGAGATATATATGAAGATAGAGACAAAGGGATATATATAGGGAGAGAGGGAGAGAAATGGAGAGAGGATAGAGATAAAATAGAGATATAGAAAGAGGAAGTGATAGGGAGAGAGAGATCTGAAAAGAGGGGGGAGAGATAGAGATAGAGTGAGGTGGGAAAAATGGAGGGGAAGAGAGAGAAAGAGAGATGGAAGGAGAGAGGAAAGGGAAGAGGGAGAGAATGAGAGAGAGAGCATTTGAAGGATAGAAAGATAGAGATAGGGAGTTATATATAAAGAGAGGTAGAGATGAGGAGATATATGTATAAAGAAGGGAAGAGAAAGAGAGAGACACTCCTATCTATGTCTCCTCTCAATCTCTATGTTCCTCATTATCTCTCAATTTCTCTCTTTGTATCTCTCTCATATTTCTCTATATATTTTTCTTACGTTCTCTCTTCCTCTCTCTCCCCATCTCTCTACCTTAATCCTTTATTGTCCCTATTTATCTCCCCCTCTCTCTACTTCTATATATCTTTGTCTCTATTTCTCTTTATCTATCTCTTTATCTCTCTCCCTATGATACTTTATATCTATCTATGTCTCTTATACTCTCTCTCTCTCTATTTATTCCTCTATATCTCTACCTCTATCTCTATCTCTATATCTATATCTCTCTTCTATATCTCTATATCTCTTTGTCTCCCTCTTTATTTCTTCCTATGGTACTTTATATCTATCTATGTCTCTTATATTCTCTCTCTCTCTCACTATCTCTATCTTTCTCTCCCCCTCTCTCTCTCACTATTTATTCCTCTAGTGTATCTCTACCTCTATCTCTATCTCTATATCTCTATCTCTCTTCTATCTCTCTATATCTCTTTTTCTCCCTCTTTATCTCTCCATAGATCTCTATTTATCTTTCTCTCTATCTTTTTTTCTCTCTTTTCTCTTTTTGTATCTCCCTATCTATATCCATACATTTTTATCTTTCCCCCCCTCTCTCTGTCTCTTCCTTTCTTTCTCTTTTTCTCCCTTTTCCTCTTTATATCTTCTCTATCTTCCCTAAGTGTGCAATGGGTACTCTAAAGAGGTTTGAAAGGTGAATTATCATATCCTTAATCAAATGACACATGTGGTACGTTGAACATAACTTCCTAGGGACACATGTAATCCTTGGATTGTTGGCATGAATTGACTAATCAAAAGTTAGTATCCCTCTCTCTCAATAACGTTTAATTTAGATTTTAAGTTTGAAATTTATTTTATTATATAAATTAGGATAAAAATAAAATGAATAATTATAAATTAAATTATTTCTAATAACTTTTAATTATAATTTGTAATTTCATAAGCATAAATAAATATGTAAAATAAATTTCAAAGTTAAATCATACTACAAAGGAAATGCAAAATTACAATATCCATTTAAACAAATAATTTTAAAATAATTAAAATTTAATAACATGAATAATTATAAATTAAATTATTTCTAATAACTTTTAATTGTAGTTTGTAATTTCATAAATATAAGTAAATATGTAAAATAAATTTCAAAGTTAAATCATACTATAAAGGAAATGCAAAATTAAAATATCCATTTAAACAAATAATTTAAAAAATATATTAAATAATAAACTTATTGAGAATAAATAATTAAATAATAGAATTAAAATTTATAAAAACGTACTTAAAAAATATAATTAATATATTGCAAACAATAGTAACATTAATTTGAAAGTAAAATTGTACTTCAAATAAAATAGTAAAACTAAAAATAAACAGTATTAAAACTATTAAAACTAAAATTTTAACTTTTATATTAAAAATTACAAGTAAGATTAAACTTTAAAAACTAAAAAATAAAATGAAAAGTAAAAAATCAATTTCTAATTTAAATATAGATAATTAAAAAATAAAACCTAAATATATTTCATTTCTATTGTCTTAATTTGAGACAATGTAAAATAAAAAATAAAACTTAAATATATTTCATTTTTATTGTCTTAATTTGAGACAATGTAAAATTAAAAAAAAAAAAAACTTAAATATATTTAATTTCTATTGTCTTAAGTTAAGACAAAATAAATAAATAAATATAACTTAAATAGAGATATTAAGACGGAGACAATGAGAGGGGGATGGAGAGATAGAAATATAAATATATAAGAATTCATATATATAGAGGTAGAGAGAGGGATATGTAGAGAAGGAAAGAGTGAGAGATAACTTGTGATAAAGATAAGTAATAAAGAGATAAATAGAGAGGCAGAGAGAGAGATAAAGATAAGGAGGGAGAAATGGAGTGTGTATGTGTGTGTGTGAGAGAGAGATATATATGAAGATAGAGACAAAGGGATATATATAGGGAGAGAGGGAGAGAAATGGAGAGAGGATAGAGATAAAATAGAGATATAGAAAGAGGAAGTGATAGGGAGAGAGAGATCTCAAAAGAGGGAGAGATAGAGAGATAGGTAGTGGGAAAAATGGAGGGGGAAGAGAGAGAAAGAGAGATGGAAGGAGAGAGGAAAGGGAAGAGGGAGAGAATGAGAGAGGGAGCATTGGAAGGATATAAAGATAGAGATAGGGAGTTATATATAAAGAGAGGTACATATGAGGAGATATATGTATAAAGATGGGAAGAGAAAGAGAGAGACACTCCTATCTATGTCTCCCTCTCAATCTCTATGTTCCTCATTATCTCTCAATTTCTCTCTTTGTATCTCTCTCATATTTCTCTATATATTTTTCTTACGTTCTCTCTTCCTCTCTCTCCCTATCTCTCTACCTTACTCATTTATTGTCCTTATTTATCTCCCCCTCTCTCTACTTCTATATGTCTTTGTCTCGTATTTATGTTTATCTATCTCTTTATCTCTCTCCCTATGATACTTTATATCTATCTATGTCTCTTATATTCTCTCTCTCTATTTATTCCTCTATATCTCTACCTCTATCTCTATCTCTATATCTATATCTCTCTTCTATATCTCTATATCTCTTTGTCTCCCTCTTTATTTCTTCCTATGGTACTTTATATCTATCTATGTCTCTTATATTCTCTCTCTCTCTCACTATCTCTATCTTTCTCTCCCCCTCTCTCTCTCACTATTTATTCCTCTAGTGTATCTCTACCTCTATCTCTATCTCTATCTCTATATCTCTATCTCTCTATATCTCTTTTTGTCCCTCTTTATCTCTCCATAGATCTCTATTTATCTTTCTCTCTATCTTTTTTTCTCTCTTTTCTCTTTTTGTATCTCCCTATCTATATCCATACATTTTTATCTTTCCCCCCCCTCTCTCTGTCTCTTCCTTTCTTTCTCTTTTTCTCCCTTTTCCTCTTTATATCTTCTCTATCTTCCCTAAGTGTGCAATGGGTACTCTAAAGAGGTTTGAAAGGTGAATTATCATATCCTTAATCAAATGACACATGTGGTACGTTGAACATAACTCCCTAGGGACACATGTAATCCTTGGATTGTTGGCATGAATTGACTAATCAAAAGTTAGTCTCCCTCTCTCTCAATAACGTTTAATTTAGATTTTAAGTTTGAAATTTATTTTATTATATAAATTAGGATAAAAATAAAATGAATAATTATAAATTAAATTATTTCTAATAACTTTTAATTATAATTTGTAATTTCATAAGCATAAATAAATATGTAAAATAAATTTCAAAGTTAAATCATACTACAAAGGAAATGCAAAATTACAATATCCATTTAAACAAATAATTTTAAAATAATTAAAATTTAATAACATGAATAATTATAAATTAAATTATTTCTAATAACTTTTAATTGTAGTTTGTAATTTCATAAATATAAGTAAATATGTAAAATAAATTTCAAAGTTAAATCATACTATAAAGGAAATGCAAAATTAAAATATCCATTTAAACAAATAATTTAAAAAATATATTAAATAATAAACTTATTGAGAATAAATAATTAAATAATAGAATTAAAATTTATAAAAACGTACTTAAAAAATATAATTAATATATTGCAAACAATAGTAACATTAATTTGAAAGTAAAATTGTACTTCAAATAAAATAGTAAAACTAAAAATAAACAGTATTAAAACTATTAAAACTAAAATTTTAACTTTTATATTAAAAATTACAAGTAAGATTAAACTTTAAAAACTAAAAAATAAAATGAAAAGTAAAAAATCAATTTCTAATTTAAATATAGATAATTAAAAAATAAAACCTAAATATATTTCATTTCTATTGTCTTAATTTGAGACAATGTAAAATAAAAAATAAAACTTAAATATATTTCATTTTTATTGTCTTAATTTGAGACAATGTAAATTTTTTTTTAAAAAAAATTAAATATATTTAATTTCTATTGTCTTAAGTTAAGACAAAATAAATAAATAAATATAACTTAAATATATTTAAGACAAAATTAGTATTTTGTCTTAAATTATCGTCTTAAGAAGCCCCTCAATGTAGTAGTGAAATTGGACGAAACCCTAGCTTCTTCAATGGAAGACTTCATGATGATGGAGGTTCACATGGGCTTCAATGATGATTCTTGTTAGGATCACATTTTGTTTTTTGCATCAGTATTTAGACATTTAGTTGAAGGGGCCAGTTGTTCAAGTTGGAGGTTATTCTTCAGATTTCTAGGGTTGCAAACCCTATCAGCAGACCAGTAGGCCAGTGCACTCCTTTGGTAGGGTTTTAGAGTTGTTTCTTCATCCAATAGTTGCATTTCACCCAACTAAGGTTAGAGTAGGAAGATATTTCATTGCATGAATTGGGGTTACTTCATGACAGCAGACTTCCACATGTTGTTGGGCATGTTTGGAACCCATTGCATTTGTATTTGCATCATTAGTTAATTCTGACTTGTAGCAGCAGATCAGGTACTTATTGTGTGGTTTTCGAAATGAACATATGTATTAATAGATACACTCAGAAATTCACATCAGCAAACTAAGGTTTGAACAGAAATATTAAATCAGAAAATTAAAACATCATTTTATGTTACAAAAAACAGGAAAAATGCATATATATTGTTTGGGGTACAGCCTTGTTCAAGGCTAAATAGTCCATAAGAATGCTAGCACAAATGAGAATTGGGAGGCCCTGGATTCTACGAGATTGACAAATGAACGAGATTAATGGGTATACTTACTTGGTCGAAGACCATATTCTCATCTTCTGTATACAGAGAAAGGAAGGTCATATATACCACACATTCGGCCTTCTTCACAACAAAAAAATCTACATGATTTATGGAAGCTATCTCTTCACAGGCCTTGTGCGGGATTTCGCACGAAGCAGGATAAATTGTAGGTTCTATTATATTATACTATATAAATTATTTTTATATAAATAATATAATATCATCTATCAAAAGAATGATTGTCTTTATTTCTTACATTTACTTTTTTTTTAAGTAGTTAGTACAATAATATGATTTATTAGTTTCAACTATCATTCAATATATATATTTTTGTTAACTCAGACGTATCCCCAATCCTCACGTCCATTGCACTGAGATCTGCAAACCCACTGCTAAAGCCCAACTCTGCTACTTGTGTGGGCTAATACTATTACATTGTTACTATCTCTTTTACAATGGTTTTAAGCTTTATTTATACTTTTTCACCAACCCTTAAGAATCATATTAAGATTTAATTTTAGATCTAATATACCACAAAAAAAATCACATTTTTAATCAAAATCTAAACTTTTAATCTTTTTTATTCCATGAGCTAGTTGAGATCCTAGTCTTCCATTACAAATGAGTGTTCATCTAAACTCTATCATTGCTATCGAATCAAACTGATATATTATATATATATATATATATATATATATATTACATTTATAATGTAATATAATATAATATAAAATAATAATAATATTTTATATATTATTTATATATACTATTATTGCATATTATTATATATTTATATATAACATATTATTGATTTTATTATATTATATACTATATTAATAGTACTTTCCATAGATTAATTAGTTATTAATAAGTTGGTTTTGAACCAACTAAAAGCTAAGAAAATTATCGCTTTTAAATAAAATTTAATATTTGTAAAGTGAACATGTAAAATATTTAACTTTTGAAATTTGAAAAAATATTTCTCTTGAATGTGACTAGTTAAAAAAATTGGGGTGTTATGGGTGGATTTTTAGGAAATTGATGGTAAACTATTATTTTAGCATTTTCTAAAATCAATTTTACTCCAGTTTTACTATTATTTTGGTATTTTTTTGTTTTTACTATTATGTACAAGAATATGATGGCTTTTGTTTCAATAAAAGTGGCAGGGCCACTGAACTTATATTAAAAAACAAAGTGCTACATTTTCGGAGCTCAACAAAGAAGATCTTTGCAAAGAGAGGAGTAGAGGAAATGGGAGGATGAATTAAAAAATTCTCCCACAAGAGATACATTTAAGCTTCCAGGGAGAAGTAAGAGAGCCCATACATCCAAACAAAAAAGGTGTCACCATACATACAAATATCTAGCACCAAGGAACATCTCATAATATGGTTCCAAGTAGTCAGATGCACCACACATGTGGTGCAAAACATATGAAAACCCAACACCAAAATACATCACAAAATGTGGTACCAAGCAAAATGGGCCAAAGTAAACCAAGGTCACAAAAGGAGAGGAGTGGCAAAGGTTCAAATATGGAACCCGAGCAACCCCAAGAGTAACCATATTTGGTCAAGGTTGCAAAAAACTAGCAATGCCCAATCTTGAATACTATCAACCTACAGGGCACAAAATGCTAGCCGAGAATGCAAGGAAACCAAGAGAGATGGATGGAGATAGCCAGGAGATAATTCCAACCCCACAGTATGATCAAAAAACTGTATCCCAGATAATCAAAAGAAACCCAATTGCAAAAGAGAATTAAGTGGAACTTTCCTCAAAGGAGGCAATGTCTGTTGGAGGAGGGAACTAGGCAACCTCATGAGACTCTATGAGGGCATGGCAGATTAGAAAATGTGTTGTATTATAAAGATTCTAAATTTTGTCACAAACAACATTACCATAGTGAAATCTTAATCTGAATCAACGATGATCAAACTCACGAGAATAGTCATCAATGAGTGCATGAGCCATTGAACAAAGCAGAGTAGAAAGGCACCTGTGAGATAAAATATGTTGATGAAAAAGTATAACCCCAAAAATATTCATTTCGTGCAAAATGTTGTAACCTTCCAGTGCAGGTTGCAATGAGGAGAGTGGACAAATGTGAAGAAATATGTATGTACCTACTAAAAACTTCACCATCTTGACACTCCAAAGAACATCCATGAGATTTGAAACAAATCTTGATGCAGTTTCGTGAGGCAGTGCCAAGGCATGGAACTCTACCCATTCCTCACCAAGCACAATTGGAATTTCCTTAGCAATTTTCTTGCATTCAATTATAAAATTCCTTCACATATTTTCAGTGTTAAGTGGTTGATTATCATGGATCTCATGAAACCTAGCAACGACCAAAACTTTGAAGGAGTTTTCCATTTTCACAGTGCAAGAACAAGCAAAGATAATGAGTGTAATGTATAGAAACTCCATTTTGAAAGAACTAGAGTTGCTACCATGCCAATATGAGGGGCAGTCACACAAGCTTGCAATAAAAACATCAACTCCCAATTGTACCATAGAGAGGTAGAAGGACAATTACCCAATAAATGGATAAGCTGGCTATAAGTACCCAGCAAGCATTGTCAGGTGCCAACCAATAAATAGTTGAACATTAGAATGTCATGTCACACCAAATGGCATGAAATCAATGCAAAAGATATGGGGAATGTAAGTACATATTGCCAAATTCTGCATTTCAATGTAACAGATGTCACATGGAACCGTACACAAATCCCAAAGTTGCATTCACTAACTCATTTAACTACAAAATATGATGAAACTTTCCAATGAATTATGTATAATTAGATGTATCATTGGTTACCTGTGTATTTAATGTGAAATTTTCCAAAAAAAAAAAAAATTATGCCTGACATTTCTTGAAATTGCGACGCTCTATGATTTCCGTCACTATTCTGACATACACTTAAAGTCAACCATCCCATTCCATCAATTTATGGGCTGACATATGGTTAGCCTCCTTAATTTGTGAGCCAACGGGTATATGGTTACCGTTTGCCGAGGTTCCAACGATTTTTTTTAATAAATAAAAGTGATTTCAACAATTTATCTATACTTGCGAAGGTGTTTTGCTATACTTGCGAATTTTCTATACTTGTGATAGTTTTTGGATGTTATAGGTTGGATTTTTTTGGTGCAAAATATAAAAATTATTAGATTTTGTTAGTTGTCTATGATTAAAAATTATTGGAGTCTAAATTTGATATTTTTTGAGAATCTAAATATTCAAGCTTGGTAAAGAAAAATCATGTCAGATAATAATAGTGCTGAACAAAATGAAGAGACACTTGCTAGATTGTGGGCTAGATTGAAAAGAAAGAGTGATGGGAAATGTTATTGTCCTTGCAATAATTGGAAGGGCTTAAAGACAAGAAGAATTTTAATCCCAATAGCTGAGAAACATTGTAAGCAACATAGTCACGTTGAAGGGGGGCATGATTATCATCCATTGGTAAGTTGTTCATTATATGTCTTTATATTGATTGAATTTGTAAATTTTTATATCATTTTAACATTCTTTATATATATATAAAATCACATGATCATGATCATGGTTTATTTGTGTCAATCATTATTATAAAGGTGGGGCACCCTAGGGCACATGATATGGATTATCACGGCCCGAAGAATGTGGTTTTGCAAGTGGAGGAACATGGAGTTGTGAATATCAAAGATGAAGTTAATGATCCTATGGAAGGAGATGATCATGCGCAAGAAAACACAATTGAAGATGATGGTACAAATACATTGATCCATGACACATTTAGTGGCACAGCTGATCATAATGATCGAGATGACTTTGATGATGTTCATGATTTACCTGTACTTGAGAAGGCATACAAGCCCCTTTGTGAAGGATCTCAAACAACTCTTCTCTCTATTGTATTGTTGCTAGTGAACTTGAAGGTTATGAATGGTTTATCCAACATAGAAATCTCATGAATGCTAAGGTATGTCATATATGTCATCTTTTTTCATCTATTTTTGTTGTTAGTTCATCACTAATAAATAAAGGATAAAATATGTACCATTAATATTCTTTATATTAACAAATATATTAATCACCCATATTATTTAATTATTTTCAATTATATTAATGTATATATATGTTGAGTTTTTTTTTCTTTGCATACATTTGGCCAAGAATAAATATGTTTATCAACTGAAAATGCAATAATTTTTACATGTTTGACATATTACAGGTGAAACACCACAAGGCTATGTGGTGCAATGGTCATAAATTTTGAATCAAAAAGTTGGATGACACAAAGAAAACTTGTGATTCTGGGATAACTGCAGCCTTTCAGGTGATTAATGTTTCATCTAGAAGTGACATACATCCTATTAGAACTATTAAAATTTGATGATTTTTTCCTATCTTTCATACCCCCTGAGTCTCCATATCAGTCCTTCCTTATGTATATTTTCTTCATTTCATGATATGTTTACTCAAATTTTGGCTCATATTTGTCCCATAAATCATCTATGTCTGCGTTTTCCACATTTTGGTCCATATCGGCATGACTCTATTTGGTTCTCCCGACCCATTATGTTTTTCTGCTAATATTTATCTATTGCTGGTTCATCGGCAAGACCTTTGTATTGTTACAGCAAATGGCATTAATCTGTGGGTGGCTATCGGCATAACATTCATGTTGTTTTGGCAACCGAGGATGCACTTATCGGTTGGAGTTTTGTCGTCGAGGTAGCGTCTCATCAAGCTTGAAGTGTCTCCCTGACTAAATATATCGAGGTTCATTGGTGTGAGCTTGGTGGTATCGGCATTATGTCTGGGCGATTGTCTTTTTTCTTACCGACCGATGGTGAGAGGCTACTTATCGGCAGGAGTTGAAAGTCTTCGGTGAAATGTCATAACAAAGTGTATATGTCTCACCAACAAAGCACAAAATATTTCTTTCAAACCACTTTCAGTGAGAGATAAAGTTACTAAGATAAGGTCTCATTGAGTGACCTTAGGTCTTGCCGACTTTGCACATGGAGTTTCTATCATAGGGCGTTTTGGTGAGACTAAGATGACTTCGGAGTAAGTCTT
The DNA here is from genome assembly GCA_007258455.2 of Sequoia sempervirens. Classification (NCBI taxonomy): domain Eukaryota; kingdom Viridiplantae; phylum Streptophyta; class Pinopsida; order Cupressales; family Cupressaceae; genus Sequoia; species Sequoia sempervirens. Next base: position 163,401 of record VDFB02072274.1, read on the forward strand.
AGCGAATACATATGGGTCTCACCGATGGAACACAATGAGGGCCTTTGTCGGTGTGAGATTCACTTTCTCTTAGCGATCTATGATGGCGTTCGGGGTGCTTTGGTATAACATAATTCAATCTCTGAGAGGTCTCCCCAACATTGATTTGTCTCGCCGATAATACACACGGGAACTCAATCGGTGAGAAAATTTGAATGTCTTGGTGAAGATGAATATAACAAAAGATATTGCTCGGTGTGACTTATTTGATTTCGGTGTGTGGTCCTGGCGAGGTGCCTGGGGTCTCGCTGAATGGAAACCAGAGGTGACTTTGTCGGCATGAAAAATTGGATTGTCACAGTGACATATGAGATAGATGGGGGCCTTTGGTGAAACATTGTGTGATCTACATGTTGTCTCCCTAAGTGTGCTATTACCTTGGCGACTTGGAAATGATAAATGACTTTCGGCTTGACACAATGATTTTGATATATTTTCTCCCTAATATCACAGTGTTACAACGAAGGAACATAAGAATACTCTGTGACTTCAGTGTAACAAACATGAGGTTGTAGCGACATACAGGAGGAAAAGGTGCATATCGATGAAACATAAAGAGATCTGAATGACATCTCACCGACTCAGATGAAGTCGCAGTGAAAGCGAATAAGACCAAAAGAGCGATTAACAATTCAATTTCCTTTGGCATTGCTAATGAGATGTCTTAGTGACTATTTCACTGACAAATAACAGAAATTCAAATATTGTGGGCGACATGTAAGTGTTTGAAGATTGTTGCACACCGACATAATTTGAGCCCGAATTTGATGGTTGGCCAACATGAGAGCTCAATATGATATGTCTTCTGATACTAGTGTATAAATAGGCGTCTTGTAATTGCAAAATAACCACTAGTTATTAGATATTCGATACACAGCAAGTAGATGTACAGTAGAGTAAAATTATCAGATCAGAGACTATTGTTGCATGATTTCAGAATGGAGGTATTTATGAAAGTCAGTTCATGTTACTGCATTTCTCTGGTGCCAATTATTTGTTGAATCTAGTGAAAGTATTGCTAAGTTGTCTCCAAGATGAATTCTTTCTAATTGTTTAAATTGATATAACAAGTCTGTATTCAATTTATCAGTGCACATTTTTTGTACTCATGTGATTGATTGATTGGTTCTTTCAAGTAAAGACTAAATCCTTTTAGTTAATCACAGTAATCAAGGAAATTCATTTGGATTGTTCAAGTAGAACTTAGTAATCACATTCTTTCATGTTTATACAAGTTGTAAACATAATATATGCCAGATAATTTGAGTTTTCTCAAAGAAGTGTTTCTCATCTTGATCTCATTTGACTCCACATACCCAACAAGGCACTAGTCTCTGCACTTCATCACTTGGATTCATTCAGTTTCTTTACATCTGTTAATTAAGATTTCATTTTAGGATTTATATCATAATATTATCACTGCTTTCAAGTTTGATTTCATTTGTTCACCTCCAATTGCCATTGTGAACAAACTGTTGTGAGAAGATAATCACAAATTAAGTCTACATCATTCAAAGAGGTACACCTTCCCAGGTTTAGTAGCACCTAAAGAGTAGAAGGTTGAATTATTTTGACCTTGACTATTAACCTGAAGCATATCAAGAGATTGGAAGCCTCTTGAGGCATCTTGCCTGCTTTTTTTAAAGCTAACACATCCAAAAGTCTCAGAAAATTGATACGATGGGATTTTGGATGATATACTTGAGTGTGACTTTAAATCCTTCAAATTAGTTTTATTCGTCATCTAATGGTACAGATTACGATTGAATGAAAATGATACCAAGAGAACTATTATTCAACATGATAATGGATTTACCATGGTTAATACAAGTTCGATCGAGTGAGCTAGAAATGAGTCCTATGTTCTTCCAAGCCAGTGTGAGCAGGTATTTTACTCAGAGGTTCCTGGTAAATCATGTTGGTCATTTGTTTTTAGACATTATCCAAGAGGAAGGTCAGTAAAGTATAATGTGGTGGAAGAAGAAGATACCAAAGAACTAGAAGATGATGTAGATGATGATCAAGATCAACAGTTAGTTGATGATGTGCCTAACGAAGATGTGAAAGAAGAGGAACTAGATCATGATGATGTAGGAGTTAATGTTCATGAAGATGATATTTGTGTGGATGATGACATTATCAAAACTGATATCGATGATGATGATGATGATGATGATGATATGACCAATCCTTACAATGTCAAATTTGGATTGGATGATACAAACAAAGAGTTGGATGAAGAAGAAGATCAATGACATTGAAATGTATGATTTATGTGATTATATTATATATTTGATATTGATTTCTTGATAGAATTATATTTGACTTATATGGTTAGATAGTTAATTCATGATGTTTTTAATTTCTATGCCATTACATAATTAATTCATGTGCTTTTTAATGTTGCTAATTCAAGATGCAGTTACAACTATTGTAGCTCTCCTAGAAATTTCCATATGATCAAATCCTAATTACTCTATGATTATTTATGATTAGATTTTATCTGATCATATCTTTGGTTATTTCATTCCCAAACAATTAGTGTTTCCTCATGTTGACCCCGCATGGTGACATGTGAATGGGGCCAACATTGAAATTTTTTCAATTTGTGCTTGTATGGAGTGAAACTTGACATGGTTAGCCTAGACACATGCATTGATGATATGGGAGGGTTTTGAGACTCAAACATGAGGTCATGTTATATAAAGGCATCTCGTCCTTCCTAATAATACAAGTTTCCTTATTTTTCATCTCTTTCACATATTGTTCTTAGCATTTCTTTGGTTAATGGTTTCAAAAGATGAGGCTCTCTAAGCCTCACCTTGGATCTATTACACACCAGTTTGTGCATTTTCATTAGCAATGAATATTTAGATGATCTTTAAAAATCTCATTGAATATAAGGATGATAATAGGAAGCTAAAAAAATGAGTATATTTTGTTTATGGAACCTAAACCACAAGGTTTGTCACTCTAATGCTAAAACCAAGTCAAATTAACCCCTAACACCTATTGGAAAAGTCAAAACATGCCTTTCTTTCAAATTCACAAGAATGTATAAACTTTTTGAAACCACACATGCATGTTATGAAAGTGTATGGTAATCCTACTTATAGTGGAAGTTCACATGATAAGCTAACCAATGGCACTATATTGGAGGATAAACCCACCTATGGAATTAATTTAAGAGGTAAGGAACACCTATTAGTGGAATTATGAGTTTTGGATTAATCTAGAGTGCTAAAATTAGTTCTAGTGTTCTTCCCTTGGTGTTATATTTATCTCTACAATTTCCCATACTTAACCATTTCATCATCCCTTTTCCCAAGCTATTTGTATCATAATATATACTTGGTCCAATCTCACATTATCCCTTAGGTAATTATCCATTTCCTCCAAGTTGAATGGAACCTTTTGTACCAATGCATCTATGTTTTCCTACCCTAATGGATCAAGACTTGACATCACCTTAACAATCTTCTTTATGTCATAGCATTTTTCTGAAGTTCCTTTGGCATGCTTTAGATGTGTCAATATTAACTAGATTTAATATATTAATTTTAAAGTCTCTTCACACATTCCATGACAAGAAAATGACTCATTTGGATTAAGGAGTACTTTCCTAAACCATTTTTTCATATTCAACAATCCTTTCTCACACCCACATCATAATTGATATCCATGTTAGTTGTAATGAATGTTTTAAACCAACAATCAATGAATCATATGATAGAAGAAAACTCATTATGCACAAGGATAAGAATCAAAGAGACTAAAATAATCAATTCACTAGATATGCTCCCCATTACTGTAATAGACCAATGTAAAAAAATAAGTCATAACAAGAATAGGACCAAAAAAAATTAGGAAAAGAAACCTTGTAGGCTACATTAATAAGACATTGATTGCAAGCATTTCTTCCATGATGTTTAAATGACAAAATATCAGATAGCTCAATCTTTAGTCAAGTAGTATTTCAATCACTAATTCTTAGACATCCATCATGATTAAACATCACATATCATAAGCCTTTTTAACAATCACTAGGACTGTAGATAATATTCAATCATGTCATAGGAAATAAATCATCAAAAAATATAAAGAAAGAGAAAACCAACTATATAAGCTCAACAAGCCACCATACAAAAATTATATTTTGTAGAAATAAAATAAACTATATGTTGACATAGCATATATATAAACTATATATTTTAAATTTTGGCCCCATATGTGTAGGAGCACAACATAGCATACTACACTGAGACCCTAACTAGAGAGTTGCACCGAGAACCACTACATCCAATCCCTGAGTGGAGTGTTTTGAGACTTCACTAGATGAGTGTTGCAAGGCCATTGAGTTGAGGAGGAAGACTAGGAACCATTTGGCAGGAGGAAAGCCAGAGCAAGAGGTGAGGGCACTCAAAAAGGGAAAATTGACCAAGGGACAATGATTATAAGTGATTTTTCCCCCACATTTAGAAATCTTGTTGCAAGTACAGTGATTTAGACTCTATTTTTTCCCATCGAGGTGTTGCATGCTATATTTTGGTCAATTTGAGCCAATGTCCCATTGACAAACCTAAGTACTACCTAGTACTGGTGTTTGATTAGTTTGAAAAACCAAGCTTTGAGATGTTCAATCAGTTGGGTGGCCATTTTTGGCCTATGAACTGTAGTTTTTGTATCTATCCTAGCATTATTTTTCTACTAAAAGATTGAAAGGAATTCCCATCACATAACAGCACATGAAGTTCACTAGGGTTCAAATTTATAAACTTCGATGAAATGAATGTACATATTGAGGTCCAAAAATGATCAAAGGGACTAAAAACAATACATGGTCTGTGAGTACGATGAAAAATTCCTAGTCCCTATCCATAAGAGAATGTATATAAGTACATGATGCAGAGTCAGAGGAAGGAAACTGTTATGCCCTTAGCACACATGCCCCGTTTGAAATGGGGACCCTCTTTTCTTTTGCCTTGTCGGGTTGCTTTGTCGCTGCCTTGTTTTGGATGCCTCCCTTTTTGGTGTCTCAGATGGTCAATATTGCTTTAAACTCCCACCATAAGTTGACCATGCCTTCCCCTTTTAATTTTTCCATGTTATAGGGTCTTGCGGAGTCCCTCTGGCGGTTTGACCCTGCCAACGGCCCTGGGCCATGCCAGGCTCAGCCATTTGGGATTCCCTCACCAGGTTTCCTTACTAAACCTGTCGTTCCTGACAGCGTCCGCTTCGCGTCCTCCTGAACCTCGGGGTCCGAACCCTCACATGCCGTCTGTTTGAAATTTGTTCAAAGTTTCGACGACTATTTTACCCTCCGGACCCCGGAGTTCCATTTCTAGGGTTCTGATCGTGCTTCGCCATCCCTAACAACGAACTTCCTGCGGTGTCTTGCCCTCCGGGTCTTGCCACCATTTTTGCTGACCAAAATCTATGGGAGGCCTTGACCACCTTTAGGTGCTCCGGGCTCGGCCATCTGAAATTCTGAGCCCAAAATTCTGTGTTGACTCTGCCTTCCACGACGGCGGATCTTTGGTGGAACTCCGCCCTCTGGGCCCCGACTCTCTCTCCACCACCGTCAAGTGACTCCCTGACCATCGAACCCTGGGTCTCTTCCCGTCGTTGTCATTTTTTTGAATTCACCAACTTTTCTCTCGCAGTACCTGCATTTAATAGGGTCATTAATGGCGATTAGGGGTATAAAATGCCCACTCCGACCCGTCTTTATCATTTGACAGAGTTGCAAAGCAATTGGAGAACTTCATTAAGGACCCCACTATCTTTGATACCATCATGTTCATCGCCTTCAACATCATTTCATCAATCGTAGGTGGATCCCACATCTCCCCGCATCGCATGTTTGAGGTAGGTCCTCTGTTCGCCCTCCCTAGCATTATTTTGGTGATTTCTAAGGATTTAATTGAATCACAAACATTAAGAAGGAATGAAAATAATAAAGCATGGCATCGCGCACAAAACCCATGTGTTGAAAACTTGAGAAAATTTTGTGGGTGCCCTCGCCACCAATCCGGAACCTTACACCGCCGCGGCCATTCTTCGCGCAGGGAGATCATCCCCTTCAGCCCCGGGGCTTGCCTTGGCCATCCATTATAAACGATGAAACTTGCCGCCGATGACAATTTCCTCCCTCGGGCCTGGGCCGTCAGACTTTCTTGACCGAAAGTCACCCTCGACGCCGCTATATAGACAGCGAACTCTTGCTGCCTATCCGAGCTCCAAGGTTCACCCTTCTCCTCGTCGCGGGCATTTCAAATTTGATTGGGTGCCCTTCGAGTTTGCGGACCCTGCCCTCTGGAGTTCCTCTCAATTTCCTCCATGTTTTCCTTTGAGTTTCTGGTGGAGCCCCGCCATCCAGGTCCCAGGCCTTCATTCTCCGGTTGGAGTCCTGGTTGAACTTAGAATATCTTTATTTGCTCTGGGGTCTGGATGCCAGGTGTCAGTGCTTCCTTATCTGTCGTTTCGATGGCAAACTCTTTCGGCCTCTCCTTGCTCGGGCTCCGCCCTTCTCCTAGCTATTGGAATTTCTATTTTGGACTAGCATCCTTTAGATCTTTTAGGCCCGAGGGTCCGGACATCCGTTCCTAGGATTCCACCTTTCTTTTGTTGTCAGGGAAATATTCATCCATCGCCAGAACCTCACAACGACACCCCTTTTCTCCTGGTGATTTCCCCACGCCCTTCTGATCTCTGGGCTCTAAACCCCCATTTGCCGCTGGGGTGCCACATGAATGACTAACACCCTCCTCCTCCCCGGGCTTCGGTGATCGAGACTCCTTCCCTCACCTGCCATTCTAAATGGAATTCTCACCCCGCCCCTCCGAGATCTAGGCTCCGCCCTCCCAATAGCCGCCAAACTCAAAGTGAAATCACATCGCGCTGAAACCTTACTGCCGGGCTACCCCTTCCAGACTTCCATCCCATGTTTTCCATCCCAAACGGTGAAGGGCGAACGCCTTCCCAGTGCCACTAGCCCGAATGCTCAGAAAAAAAATGACAAACCATTGGCTGCCCTTTGCACCTCTGGACCCCGGACCTCAGAGTTCTGTCTCTGAAATGTCATTTTCTGTGTGTTGTCATTTTTTGTCTCCCATCCTTTATTCTTGACAATTTAACAAAATCATATACTGTGTATTTCATTTTAGTCTCCAAAATAGGGCTATTATTAGACAGATTAGTCAAAGCAATGGACTTTTTAACTTCATGCTTACACAAAACTTTATATCAAATGAGATCAAATTATACCTTGGTAATATCTTAATAAAAACAACCAAGAACTCACACTTAATCATCAAAAGCCCTTAAAGTTCTTACTGTCATTGGTTCCTTCATACCTTATTTGCAACGCTTGTAGGTCTTCCAACATATTTGTCAAGGCTTCATTCACATTCCAAGCACTATTACACAAGTGTATCCAAACATTTCAATTCCCTCCTTGCAGATCTAAAACATATTCCAAACAGGTATCAAAAATTTTACAACACAAGCTTCAAATATTGTTGTCTCAAACAAATTTAGGCCTAATTAGGCCTCATTTGCATAAGGGTTTGTTGCTTTACTAACTTCTGACCAAAGTACACTTGTCCAGTGCTTGGGACATGTTTAGTTTGACTAGTATATTCTCTTCAAAGCATCAAAGTCCATTTACAAAATATTTTTACAAAACGCTAAGGGCTTAACCTTCATAATTACTTTGTTCACAGACTGTACACATAGTTTTTCAGTCAAGAAACTTCATTCCCTCACATCTTATCTTTATGATTTTTCCCTAAATCCACTGAAACATGAAAGGAAATTCATAGTAGGATAATCTCACAAGAAACTAGAAGATTCCACTAATTAATAAAGGAGAAACATAATTATTTGTCTTTGCTACCCTAACTAAGGGTTTTAGCAGTTTGAAGTAAATCCATATTAACTCACACAAATATTAACTAAAATGCATGAAATTTGATGTAACAAGAAGGTGATTGAGATTATTACCATATCCAACCATTATGCCATGCCACCAAGGCCATACAATGCCTGGAAATGTAAGATTTCTTAAGAAAAATGATTAAAAATTAGAGATTTTCCTTGACCTTATTCTTTATTCAACCACCCTCAAAGTTCTAAAAGATACAAGAGCCTTTTTAAAGGAAAAACAACTGAATTTTAGCCTTCTAACTACCTCTAACCGAACCTAATGACTCTTCATCTCCTCATATTGCCTTTTAGATTAAGTTGACAACTTTTTACATTGTTTTCATTTTTGCACTTTTGGACTCAATAAACACCAAATGACCTTAACATGACCTCAAATATATGAAACATGACTCTAATAACATGATTTACAAAGTAGGAACAATAACATTGAATCAAATTTCAAAACATTGCTTCATAGAGGCCTAATTATGCCAAGGTTCTCCTGCACCAATACAAGAGATCAAAAAAAGACAAGGAGCCATTAAAAACTTTCAAATATTTCACTGACTCAACCAAACCTCCAAAAGAATAGTACAAATGCTAGCACTAGGGAAAACCCGAAAGAGAACACTAATGAAAGTGGACTTTTTTTTCCAAGTTCCAGAAGAGTATAAATGGTTTGAAAATCTTGTGGGTGTCTAGAAAATGGTGAAGGAATGTTTGATAGGGAGGGACCCAATTAGCCTCTTTAACTAGATTATTAAGAAACAAACTCCAATACATTTTGGGGTTCTTCTGAGTAGGTTCCATCTTTTATTATTTTATTTGCGGGACCCAAAAAACTGTAGGTGTAAAAACCTGTGGAGCTTAATCATTAAATGCAAGGGGTCTTTCCATTTAGAAATAGACTAAAAGGATGGTTGCACGAGCGGCTATTTCACATCAAAGGTGGTCCAAAAAACTTCATAGACTAACTAACCAGACACTAGTACTACCTCAAAGGAACTATTGTCTTTGAGGAAGGTGCTCCAAAAAATTTCATAGACAGGTACAAAACATAATAGAAACCTTCCACCAACTAACCCAATCAACCTCCAAGAAACAAGACAATGACTCCTCTAGATGTTCCAAAAACCCAAGGCTTCAAAACACAAGGTTGGTGACCCTACAAACCATTCCCATGCTTACCAAGTGATCTTTGATCATCATACCCTTACGAGGTTTATTGATACATTCAAACATATTGTTACCTCCAGATGCATTTGACTAGTAATGAGAACCTTGGTTTTAATCCTCCAACCCCAGACCTTGGGATCACATCACCATGAAAGAACTTTATCCAACATCCTTATGAGTGTAGGTACCACCAAATAGGTATTTCTCAAATCTGTCTTCCTCAAGCGAGGGAAATTCAGGAAGAGAAGAGGAAAGCGAGACATTTAGTAGGTCTAAAAGAGGGAGATCAACTAGAGGTAAAAAGATTAGAAGAAAATTTTGTAAATGCATGGAATTTTTTCTTGCTGCAGGGGGGTCATGTTATTATGATGATGAGAGCATAGGCAACATCGAGGTACCCTTGAGGTACAAACATCTATGGAAACAACAGGTACCCAAGGAACTTCCTCCAATAAACACCGATTTTTGTGTCAATGAGAGGATATATCACATAACACCATTGTCATTACATCGTTTGGGTATATTTTGCATGGATGACATAAAGGTCTATTACAAAAAAGTTACTAAATTTATGGAGTATATCAGACCCTGTTACAGTTACAAAGATTGGATGTAGCTGGTTCGATATACACAAAGTATGCATAGGTATGCATTGTTAGCAAATTATATACAACTAAAAGATAAGGATCAAAATAAAGGAGTGGCTATGTACATTGACGGAAGGCCAAAAGCATCAGGGAATATTGCATGGTTTATAAATAGTACATGACCTGGGTCAACAAATAAGCAACCCAATTGCATATTCGAGGCGTGTGAGGGAAACCGTGTATTCGTCTGTGCTATAAAATCAATAACTACAAGGGAAGAGTTGCTAATTGATTACAATTTGAATCGCATAGATACAGACATAGTTACTATGGGGGTCATACATACTATATACCATTTTACCCAAATTCCAATTAATGACTCCAATATACCATTTTATTATTAATGACTCTTGACTAGGAAAACACAAGCTTGCATTGCATCCAATAATACCACCATAAAGTAATTATGTGCCTATTTGTTTTAAACAAGCAAGCAATGATAATACCACACATGACATTGGATTGCAACCTGATGAGGGTGGCGCACAACCTACAAATGAAGGTCATGGTGTGCATCCTGGTACTAGATGTATTCATGTGCTCTACAAAACACAATATGGATTAATACAATTAAACATCTTTAATTACAATTGGTGTATTAATTAATGTAACCTTTCGTGTTTCAACTTTAGAGCATGTAGAGCATGATCAAGCTAGACAAGATAAGGAACATGATGTGGCCCATCAAGAAAAGAGGACCACTCTAATGTTCTTTTAAACATATTTAATTGCAATTGGTGTATTAATTAATGTAACCTTTCATGTTTCAACTCCAAATGATTTAGAGGATGTTCAGCATGTTGAGCATGAGGCTATAAGACAAGATTAGGAACATGATGTGGCCCCATCAAGTAAAGAGCACCACTCCAATGTTCTTTTAATTAATGAAATACTTGTAACAATAATAATAAAACATATCAATTTAACATTCTTTGTTATTGTAGCAAATGCCCCCTTGCAGCAACCTCCACATCGTGAGTACATGACTAGGCATACAATAAGATCACAAGCAGAGGGCAGAACATTCATTAAAAGTGCAGCATAATGAAATATTGAAAAGTGTATTACCTTATTGAGCTTCTCTTTTTTTCAAGAATAGTTTAATATTCTCTACTTAACAGGGCCAACCACATGACGGTGGAAGCTCATTTGGCCTCTCCCCCCCCGTCACATCACTCTTAATTCCCCATACCCGATCATATAACATTAATCATTCATTCATCCATTAATAACATATATGTGAAAAAGTGATATTTTTGACAACCATATTTTTGATAATATGTAAAAATTGAAAGAATGAATGTTATATGTTAATGAATGTATGTGAATATGTTAATGAATGAATGTTATGTGTTATTAATGGATGAATGAATGATTAATGTTATATGATCAGGTATGAGGAATTGAGAGTGATGTGAGGGGGGGGGGGAGGCCAAATGAGCTTCCACCGTCATCTTGTTGGCCCTGTTAAGTAGATAATATTAAACTATTCTTGAAAAAAAGAGAAGCTCAATAAGGTAATACACTTTTCAATATTTCATTATGTTGGTTTGGTTTTTGGTTTGGGTTTAACTGTTATTTTTATTTACCCAGGTATCATATGAGAAAGCACACACATATTTTGCTAGAGATCCATCACAAAAGTGACCTTCTCTCTCTCTCTCACACACACACACACACTTTCTCACTCTCTCACATACACAACTGACCAAACATAGAATTTATTGTTTGGAAATCATCAGTTGTTTATTTAATTTCTATTTGAACTCAATTGTAATAAAGTGGTCTTCATACATTGCGGAAACAATACTTATTTTGATTTGTGAGCTTGGTGTGTAGTTCAATGATGGCATCAGCATACATGTATGTTGTCTTTACACTAACTTTTTCCTGTAAAATGTTAAGAACATATTTTACTTTATTCCACTATGAGAGAAGAAGGTGACTATTAGATTTTTTCCCAAGGAGATCTTCACATATTTCAAATTTTACCATAAGTCTTCCATTTTTTCATTCACACCCGTCTTAACTATTAAAACCAATTTTATGATTAATCCTTTCAAATTAGTAGACAATTGTTTACTTTTTGATTGGTTAATGAGAGTTTTTGTAGGGATTCCACAACCTTAAGACACAAATTTGGGTCCCTACTTTCCATGTGTGGGTTTTCAACACTATGCCCATATGCTTTGGAACTTGCATTATTGCAGGGCATGTGAAACGTAACCAACAATTTCTATTACAGTTTTTGCCCAAGTCTTCATTTTTGGGTCTTCTACCATTGTTCTTATAAGCTATTTACTCACTATATGTATCCAAGACCAATTATTCACACATTTCAAATTGAAGAGATATAACATATCAGTCAAGCAGTATCTATGTCACCTTAATCATGTTTTATATTTATATTGGCATGATACAATATATCGACACAACATCTAGCAAGTTTCACCGATAAAAACATTGTAGGAATGGCCTACGTGAACAAGGAACCACATTGTACAATATTGGCATAGGCACATTGCATTCATACCAATCAACAAAAGAAATTGGGCTATATATTTTGATTAAAAAGGAACAAATAGAGAATGTACCACCATAGGAAATGCATATCAACATAACTCATGAAAGTTTCCCCAACAAAATACTCAGCGGCCATCGAAAGCCTAACAAATGACAATTCCTATCTCATATACTACTCTGATGAAGATAAAAGGCTTGTATCAGGGAAACATTCTTTTTGTTCTATCGATGGGTTATTCAAGAAAGTAAAAGATAGACTCACTCAAGATTTTGACATGAGGTACATCTATTAATAACATTTTGTTTCCACAGTCCATGATCATTAATAATCAAGATTTCTAGATAAAACTGTGTGCGATTTTTTCCATCAACATTTCGGATCATACTCCATGATCCATCATTAGGATGATTAGCAAGTACATGATGAGGTACATCGATATATTTAATTGGAGGAACACATTGATATCAGAACAACAGAAAATGGACCACCCGACGACACATCTTACACCAATAACCTTTAGTCGGGAAAACATATCTCAACTTACGTCGACATAGTGGATAAAATAAGGCACCATCGATGAAAGTTGTGTCGATGGAATTCATCACTGGGAGTATCACCATCGGAAGTAATGAATAAATTTGGACGTGATAGAATGAAGTCTCTTTGATAGGATTACATCAGATAAGCTACATCAATAAAGGATGCAAGGAAAGACAAATACTTGTCAGAGTGACTTATATCGAAAGATACATCGACCAAATTATTCATGCAAAGAACAAAACCCATACATATAACCGTGTTAGGGAGGGCAGATGTTTGAATGAATAATTTAAAAAAAAAACTGCAAGGTTTCATCGCAATTTTGATGAACATAGCCTGACGAACCACAAAAATTTGCGACAAGGTTGTTGTACATGCTATGTAGTTTTCATCATAATGGCAACGATGGTTTACTCCACCTCATCGGAGAATGGACGAATGTTTGGTGTTTTTCTTTTGATTTCAAATGGGCGTTATGCAATGTTTTGTGATTAGTTGTGTCGATAAATGGATGAAGTTATGTTGATTTTGCAATGAACACCGCCAACATTTTATGTGGCACTGATCGACGATGCTGGGTCATGGTTTTGAGATATAAAAACTGGTTGTTAAAGAGATAAAAATCCATCGACAAAATTTAAATTAGTGTTCGTCGGTAATTCGACAATATTTTACCGATATGCCACCAAACATTCATCAAAATTTGTAGTCAAATATAGTAGTGATTAATTTTTCATAAGAAGCATCATAAATAACTCCACCACAAGCCGCCAAAATATGTTGGTTTCACACCATATAAGAGATTTGATTATGATTTAAAATATCACATATAACAAGTTGATCACCAAGAAAGAACAATACCAACTATCAAGCATCAAATTATTTAAATAGGCGGCCACCGCCAAGATTAGCACAAAACCTACAAGTTGTGGAATAAGCACATGTCTGGACACGAATACCAAAGACATGTTAGCATTCAAACTACTTTGAAAATTGAATCTCTAACTAGCATATTCAAGAAACGTGACTATAGTAGCCAAAAATAAAGCCATTAAATTTCCAAGACACTGGGATTCCATAAGTGGTAACGGTCGCAAAGAATTCACATTGGAGGGAGGCTCATTTTTTGGTAGGATGACATTCGAAGTCCCTTTGACATGGTGATAGCAATAGATGATAGGAGATAATGTGAGTCTACGTTGATCAAAGGTCTTCATCAGGCTAATAGGTGGATTTTAGTGAGACTTGGTGGTGAGTCCTTTCAATACTCTGATAAGATGTCGATGTGTCATATCAAAGATACCTATAATTTTTTGTAGGACAATAAAGTGAGTCCCTTCAACTTTTTATAAGCCTTTAATCTGAGAGACATGCATATTTTGGCAAAACATCAAAGTGAGTCTCTTCGACGACCTGATGGGAACTAAAAAGAACAATACCAAATATTAAGCATCAAAGTGGGTGATCCCACAATAGTGGTTTACAATTTTTGGCCAAACTAGACACTGAAATAATTTTTTTAACTAAATCTTTACTTTTGGGCACCTATAGTGGCTAAACCATGAGGAATTTGAAGATGATGCAAACTAAAGCTTCATGAAATTTTATCTGTAGATTCTAAATATATTTTTTTCAAAAATTTTGGAATCAAATTGCACTTCTTTTTCCATCTCCCTTGAAAACTAGTTTTTTTCATAAAACAACATTTTTAAAAAGTGACGCTCACCATATAACGCATAACTTTTTTTCTATGAAGGATAAAATTCTAATTCTTTCGAATTTAGATTTGTAACTCTGATATCTAGTGTTTCCACTTGGTTAGATAGCTTTTGATTGAATATTTTTTCTTTAATCAAGTTTTAAAGTCAAACCAATTACAATTCAGACATAGCATAACTATTTAACCTGTAACCTTTTTGGGGTGCCGGTCCCAGCTCAGTTGTTTAAGGTGTTCCCTGTAGTAGGGAGCCCACCATGGGTTTGACTCTCTGGCGCTCCCGTGGTATTGGTTGGTGTGTCCTGCGAGGACTGTCGGTAATGATAAAAAGTTTACCGGCGGTGGGCGGTTATATGGGGGGCTGTGCTACACCCGATTCCCCTCGTTAAAAAAAAAAAAAAAACCTATAACTTTTTTGTTTGTATCAAAATTCAATTTATTTTTTGTTGGATCAAGGACTTCAATATCTAGTGCACTCATATTTTTCAAAAAAAAAAATGATAATCTCCTATTTTTCCACATGTGCAGAACAGAGAGCTTGATTTTTGGTGAAAAACTTATGTTTAACAAAACTAAAAAAACAAATACATAATAAAACAAAAACATATTAAAATTATATTTGTTGGATAGCTCATTCCAAGGACTACCTGATTCCAGTTGGGTCTATGAAGTCTCCACCATTTTCATTTTCAACTCGAGCTTCAAAGTGCAAAAAATTTGATTTTTTTTTGTGAACAAAGTCAAAAATTAGGGAAACGGGGGGTTCGCCCAAACCAGGGGGGATTCCAGTGATAAGATAGGAAAAAGAAAGTAATTCAAATACCAGGAATTTATCTTTTTGTTCTTGATTATAGATATCACTACCATAGAATCCTCTTCGAGAATGACATGAGGGATGGAGAGTTTTAATGCCAATTCTATGTCTAGCCTTAACATGTTAAACTCTACCACATTATTAGTTCCATCTACAAGATGTTCACAAACTGCCCCAGCAAACTTACCTTGACAATCTCTTAGCACTACAACAGCACTGAATTTTCCAGGGTTGCCCTATGAGACCCCATCAAAGTTGATTTTGATGAACCCACAAGGAACCCACTCAACCAACTCTCTATCGATTTTGGGTTTACTGGATTGAATGGATCTGACTTGTTGGAGTTTAATAAGAGACTAGTTTTTAGTAATGAAGACATCCCACAAAGAAAAATATTTTGAACCATGCAAGTTTTTGAAAACCCAAGACATAGTCACTTCAAAGATAGCAATTTCAATTTTTTGTAACACTTAGGATACCTTTAAAGACTTTTTTTGGATATTCCATTATTCCTTTCCAACCAAATATTCCAAACTACTATGGAAGGATTGATCTCCCAAATACATGAAAGGGAAGAATTAGGAAAGAGGAGAGGCCAACTGGAAAAATGATTTAGAGTTGAGTTGTGTAAACGACTTGACCAACTAAGTTTGTTCAACAACCAAGTCCAACAATTGTGAGCAAAATCACAGCCAATGAGAAGATGATTTGTAGATTCATAAGCTTGGCTACATAAGACACATAGGAATAGAGGTGGTATTCCTAGTGTATCCAAATGTGACCCTATTAGAATTATGTCTTTTAAGGCTAGCCAAGTGAAAGCTTCATCTTTGGGGAGGACACACAGTCCCCAGCATAGTTTGTAAGGCCATGGTTTCAATAGGGTGGTGGAACTTAAAGCATTATAACCATCTTTAACCATGTAGTTACCAAATTTACTTTTAGTCCATACAATGGTATCTTTCTTATTGGACAAAAATATATGACCCTTCTTAAGCTCATTTTTGAGAGAAATCTTCATATGAATGGGAATCGAGAGAAAATCAAAATCTTTTCAGGCAACAATACCACTATCCCCCATAATTATATGAAGGTAGTCTTTAACTCTATCCCCCTAGAGATCCTTGAGGATAGCCTCAATTTGACCCCAATCCCCTAAGGTTCGGAGAGTCCTGAAACCATTCTAGGCATCATACCAAAAATTTGCTTTTTCCCCATTATGAACTAACCAAGAGAGATGAGGAAGGATCTTTGATCTACAGGATGAAATAAAATTCCATACTTTTGAGCCTTGAAGAAGATTTTTCTAAGTGAAAAATCTTTCATTTTCAAGAGATTCAGAGTATTTATGCCTCATTATTTGGCACCACCTTGTCTCAAGTTTAGCATAAATTTTCCATACCAGTTTTTCCCCCAAAGCTTTATTTTGTAAGCATAAATATCTCGGCCCTGCCCCACAATGAATTTTTGAACTGCATAAAGAGTTTCATGCCACGAGTGGGAGATTTTTCTTCGAAGTAACATTCTCATCCTAAAGGAATTCTCTAAAAAAAAAATGAAGTTCAATACCTTTTCCTTGAGGAGGCTTTAATATTGACATTAAATTGATGGGTAAGGAGTGAAGAATTGTTTTGATCATAATTAATTTTCCTGAAAAAGTAAGCCATTTAGATTTCCATTGCATGATCCTATTCCTATTGGGTGTTAAACTAATTAATTTGTCCCAGAATTCATGCTTTTCCTTCCCTAAAAAAAGTGGGATTCCAAGATATTTGCATGGCAAGAAATCACATTCAAAACCCCCAAAAAAATTAATTTGCTTTTCCACCAAAGGGTCAACATTTAAGAAGAAAATTTTAGATTTTTTTGGATTGAATGATTGTCTTGAAAGAGAGCAGTAGTTTGTTATAACTTTTGAATGAAATTATTATTTAATTCAAAAGTCAATTTTTCATTTGGACATACACACACCTTATGCTATCTAGACATCTACATCTTGAGCTAATACATGCTATTAGTGTGAGACAACTATCTTCAATATTTTGCTAGGCATTGTCATAGACTACTATTGCAGATCCAAATCTAAGGGAAATTATTATATTCAAGCAAAATGGAGAAGGGAAATGGAGGTAAAGCAATGATGGCATGAAGACTTTATAGTATTATTGTTCTATATTTCATTTTTTTATGCTTGTATTACATTTTTAGTTTAGGGTTAGTTTTTATGCTTTATTACATTAACCTAGAATTTTACACTGGATTACAAGTGCAATTGGTAGTTGATGTATGTTATGGTCTACACCAGACCAAACATTGCCCAAGAAATGGGAGTTGAATTAGTTTATGACTAATCTTAGCAAAGAGCACCAAGGAGTAGTGAAGAGAGTCTTTGGTACTTATGGGGCATTATAGAGTATTTTATTTGCTACCATGGTCTCATGTAGCATAATGATGGCACTTGTAGTATATTCAATAAGTACTTGTAGCACTTGGAGATTAAAGAGTTTGTTGATTTGAATAGAATAGAAGAGTGGATAACAAAAGAACTTCCAATGGTTATGTTTTTAAGTTGTTAGGTGGTACAATTAGTTGGATGAGCAAACATGTTGCAATCACTTTATCCACTACAAAAATTACGTTTGAATATTGAATTGAGTCAGTGAGTAGTTTAAAGTGGATGTGACAATCAAAGCACCATCAACTTAGCAAAGAACCCAACTTTTCACACACAAACAAAGCATATAAATTTTTAATATCATTTTTTCATGACATGACGAAGGATGAAAGGGTGATGTTTGAAAAGATCGATACTCTAATGAATGTTGTAGATGTGTTGACAAATTCTATGAGCATAGAGAAATTCAAGTGGTGTAATGAATTTATGGGCCTCTAAGCCCCTAGCAATTAGTTTACAAATTCTTGAAAGTTATATTTTTCTCTTGTAAGTTGTCTAACAAATGGGAGAATGTTGGGAAAGGTGTCAACTTTTCACCCCAATGTTTTGTATTTATTATTCATTGTATTCATTGTATTTATTATTTTTCGCACATGAAAAAGATTGCACCTTACTTTGAGGTGACACTTTTGGCCACATGTTAAATAAGTTGCAAGAACATCTAAAATCATTAAGGAACTATGGGATATGGGGGTTACTTATTATGAATTATACAACACATCTAAGAGCATAATTGTAGGGAGTTACATAATAGAGTTGAATTTTGACCAACTCTATGTTGCATATTATGACATATCATAAGGCATCTTTGAATGGGCCAAAATGGAATGTTAGAGTTGGTGAGTTGACTATGACAAATTATGGCAACGTAAGAGAATCTTCTAAGGTTAGCATATTGACTCATAATGAGACTTGTATTAGAACTCAAAGAAATTTGGATGTCATTTTTGGGAGTGATTTCTCCCATGGTTTATCGTTTACCATTTGTGGTTTTTGGATTTGTGTCTTCTATATATTGGTGCCTAGGATGAAGATGTAGTATGGCATGATTTTGTTGAGAGATATGTTGTCAAAAAAAATCCAAACTTGTGTTTGTTGTTCTCTTGTGAAGGCTTGAACATGTTGATGTATTGTAACCAAATTGGTATTGTGAATACATCGGTTCGAGTTTTGGAGGTTGGGTTTTTTTCCCATGATAGACGCTAAGTCATTGTGGTATAATATTTTGTGTGTGTATTTTCCTTTGCAATTGCTAGATCATAGTTTGCATGCAATTCTCTCATTGATTAACATAGGAAGTGTTTATGCTATCAACTTCCTTTCATTTCCCATGACTATCTATTACAAGATTTTCTAGTTTAATCATGACCACGACCCTATGTGTAACTCTTGACCTTTCCAAAGTTGGGATGAAAACAATTACCTCACAATTTGGGGACATATTTTGAACCCTTATGTCATGCCTACCACCTAATGCCCATGAAATCATGCTCTACTTGTGTATGAGTGATTTCTCTTGCTCACATTTTTCAACTACTTGTGATCTTATCATACACCTTTCTTCTAACTCTAAACTCAACTCAAGCCATATAAAAAAATGAGAAATAAGCACATTTGAGGTATCAAAAAATAATTCAATATATTATATTAGGAAATATTAGAGTGATGATTACAAAGAGGTTCATATCCTTATTTAGAGTTTGAGAGATGTGACCAACAATGACTAGATACTAATAATCATTGGAACTATTTAAACACCACTAAGTCAACACAATGACTATTACAAAAGATGAGCCTTACATTCTAAAAAAAATGTTGACACAAGATTTTAAAATAATTTGCAAGATTTTGATAATGCTTTATGTGTGTACAATGACAAGGAAATGGCTACCACCACAATCGAGTATGTAGATGAGTTTAACTTATAACTTACATTCATTTTGTTACAAACCATGACATTAAAATTAAAATGATAAATAATTGTTCTAGGATTTCTTGAAGTGCATCCTAATCTCAAACCACCCCATCGCCATTCAAGTTGCTTCTAGGTAAAACAATTTATCTAATTACAAATCATTGTGAAAGAGGAGAAAGATTACACTAAAAACAAACTAAAAGATCTAACTTGTCTAAGATACTACCAAACTCAATGACAAAATAATTCCACTTGAAAGTTGTATCCAAATTTAATGCCTCCCATGAATAATTGTTGGTAGATTAGTTGTAACTAAATGTGTGTGTGTACCTCTTAACTTCAACACTCATATCCTTGTGCACATCCATATGCTTCAAATGGGAAACAAACTTTGGGTAAAAGAGAGAGAAAGAGAGTGTGTTCAATCTCAATGAAAGACTTGCAAGTCCCCTTCTACCTAGTGTTGAGAAAGGATCATCTTGAAGAGGGAAAAAACATTATAAATTAGAACTCTTTGTTAAATGCTTTGAGATGTTTCCTCTTGGTAATGTGATTGCCAAAATACACATACTAACATTAAATATGTATTTTGGCTTCAAATCAGCTTCAAATTACTCATGTGGTGGAGGTTCATCATTTGTCTTCGCCTTGTCGATCTTTTGCCCCTACTTCACATCTTGACAAGCTTTCTGTTGGGGAATCCCCCCTTGCTTCTCCCTGTTTTGAGAAATTGAGTGATAATATCTCTTGGATTTTTGTTAGGAGGAAGAAAGTTCTTCCCAAACCTTTATACCAAACACATGCTAGAGTGATGGATGAGAGGAAAAGTAGAGCAAGGTCTAGAATTGTCTAAGCAAGACCTTGGGGATCCTAGTTTTATGTCTTGTTTGTAGTTGTTTTTGGCAACTTGGGATACAATTGTACCTCACTCTTTTTTGTCTTATACCAAAACATATTTGGAGATAAAGCCAGCGACTAGTACCAAAACAAACAAAGTTTTAATCTCAGAGTAGAAAATAGAAATCATGAAAAAATAATGGGTTTATAACCATTTGTATCAAAGAATAAAGAAGTAAACATAAAATGTGTTCATTATAGCTTGTTCGAATTATATAGAAAATGTCAGTAATATATAAAGGAACACCTTTGAATTTTTTTTTGTACTCCCAAATATATACAATTTTGCTTGAATTAAATACAAATTGCTTCTAATATATAGAGAACACCTCTAGCATGTTTTGCATACTCCTTTATTATATGAAAAGAATATATGTATGCTTATGCAATGTAATGGGTGGATTACAATATGGATAGCGGATGGTCATTTGGAGAATTGTTGATGGCTCAGATAACAGTGGGTATGGTGAATGATAACTCATGTCAAGAAATTTACCATAAGTAAGTGTACTAAAATTGCCCTTATTGTATGCCAAAAGAATAAAAGAAAAAAAATTTAAAAAATATTGTATGCTAAAATCGCCCTTATTGTTCAATCTTGGATCAAATTAAAAATAATGATTATAAAAAGAATTGAACATTCTTTCTTTTTAATAAAAAATTATAAAGAAAATAGCTAACAATTAATTATAGATTTAAATTATATAGAAAATTGATTTAAAATATTTTGTTCTTTATTTTTAAAATGATCTAATGTGGTCTGGAATACATTACTAATATTTTCTACAATTATTTATTCAAAAATTATCACTAATTATGATATTAATTCTCAATAATTTAAGATTTACCTAAAATTATGATCTAAAAAGAGAAAAGAAAGAGAAATAACTTATGTAAGATGTACTGTGACTGAAATACATTATCTACTTAAAAACTGTTTACTATTACACTAACACCCTAACAAAAGGAAGGGAAGAGTCTTGACTGGATGGTTAAGCAGGGATAATTCTTAGTATATTTGTTTCAGGCCAAAAGCTCATACATAATATAGCCTATTGGCTAATTATATTATTATTAATATATTAATATTATTATATTATATTAATGTTATTATATTTTTTAATTATTTTTAGATTAATATATTAAATTATTATTATATTATTAATTATTTTATTAATGATTGAATTTAATTAATGTAAGAATTCTATTATTATTAGACAACTGTATCCCAGAAACATTTTATCCGGGGTCTTCTGCAGCAAGCTTCTGTGCACGATGAAACACGTATCCCAAATCCGTGCTTTGGGGTTTAATCTCAAGAAATGAAAAAATGATTAATATTGTTACTTGCTTTGGGGTTTAATCTCAAGAATTTTGTTTGGCATGTATGGCCTAGATATTCCATTTCCTTTGACGAATTATAATACAGTATGAACGTATGTTTTGTTTTTACAATGTAGATAAAATTGTATCTAAAAGCCAGCATTATTCATATATATAGTAGTATAGTGTTTTTCATGACTATTCATTCAATTTTACATTTTTTTTCTTTTTATAGAATGAAGCATTTGTCAGGTAATAAGAACATGCTTTACAAGAAAATCTAAAATTGAGGAAAAACTGGGATCAGAGACAAATGCAAGATTTACTTTTCAGATAGTTAATTATAAGATTTATTATATAGGAATCACCGTTGAAACAAAGTCACATTGAAACCACACCCAATTAAAAACTTAAGGTTTCTTCAATTATAGGAAAATGGAATTCCTGTTAAAATTAAAGGAAAAGATATCTCTACAAGTTACAAAGATAGATATATATTACCAGCCAAAACAATAGGTATATATTTGTGCAAGTTACAAAGATATGTGCCAAGCAAACATTTTTAGAAGGAAAACAATTGAATGGAGAAAATGCATCACACACAGTCAGCAGTGAAAAGACAGATCTTTGGAAATATAAGTGGCTGCCCAGAACAAGGAAGTGTGTGCTATATAGGGTGTGGGTAAATGTTTCATACAAAAATTTGCAAATTACATTGAATGGCATGCACCTAACGGTAGAGGAATGCCATTTGATATATTTTACAACTGCATTTTGTATAAAACTAGTGCTTTTCAAAGACATTTTAGTATTTTTTTAAGTCGCTGAGTTTTTGCGGAGTCAGAAATTTCTGGTCCACTGAGTCCAAGTCAAGTCCAAGTATGTGATCAATGGGTTTACCATTTAAATACCCTTGATTTTTGTACAATAAAACCTTGGCTCATTAGAAAGACAAATCAATGTCCTAAATTTCTAAAGCAGTTTAAAGATCTCTTTCTGAAATAGCAAATTAATCTCAATTTTCCCTAGGCCAATTAAAAACAACAATTTTTGTAAATTAGAACTCTTCTCGAGGAAACAAATTTTCTAAAAAAAATTGCACAAAAGTAACATCCAGAAGCCTATAGACTTTTTTTTAGAGAATTTTAAACAGTTCATCAATTTCCCAAATTTTTTGAATTATCCAATATTTACGCAATATTCTCACTTGTTTATTTTTGGAACCTTTGTTAATCTTTCCTGATCAAGTATTAACATTGGTATTAACTACAAAGATACTATTATGTCACAATATCCTGCTGAAAGAAAATCAATATTGTTGGTTAATATTGTTGGTTTTTCTTTATCATGATTTTGTTAACATTGGTCAAAGATAAGGTCAACAATTCCATGAAACAAGTCCAGTGGTTTAAGGTGATTGTAGAATACCTTGCAGGTTTTGTGAAAAGGTTTCTTAGTTTAAATGTTTATATTTGATGAAAAAAAAAAGTATGGATGAGTACCAGCCCTAAGATACGTGTAAAATTGAAGAACCCTAATATGTTGGTTTAAATTCTAACCATTCAGATATCTTACAAACCATAGACATCAACTAGAAGAGAATTAGATTTGGAACTACGAGTGGGCATGAAAAGTATATTTTTAGGAATGTAAGAACATGTGATGTCTTTTCAAAATGAACAAAGAAAAATTAAGCAAAAATAATATTTTGTTATTTTTAGTCTTGGTGTTCAAAAGGAGGGAAAATAACATTTAATTTCTTAATACTTTAGGTCAAAAATATATTTTATATATTTAAATGCAAGGAGAAAAACAAAATTAAATTGGAATTTTGGCATCCAAATTAGGTCAGCCAAATTGAGAGGCATAAGGAGGTTGGATATAAATATAAAGGTCAATTGAAGGCATTTGAATCATCAATGAATTTATCTCTACTTTTATAAGGACAAAACCCTTATGAATATAGAAGAAATTGGACGAAACCCTAGCTTCTTCAATGGAAGACTTCATGATGATGGAGGTTCACATGGGCTTCAATGATGATTCTTGTTAGGATCACATTTTGTTTTTTGCATCAGCATTTAGACATTTAGTTGAAGGGGCCAATTGTGCAAGTTGGAGGTTATTCTTCAGATTTCTAGGGTTGCAAACCCTATCAGCAGACCAGCAGGCCAGTGCACTCCTTTGGTAGGGTTTTAGAGTTGTTTCTTCATCCAATAGTTGCATTTCACCCAACTAAGGTTAGAGTAGGAAGATATTTCATTGCATGAATTGGGGTTACTTCATGACAGCAGACTTCCACATGTTGTTGGGCTTGTTTGGAACCCATTGCATTTGTATTTGCATCATTAGTTAATTCTGACTTGTAGCAGCAGATCAGGTACTTATTGTGTGGTTTTCATGCTTATTCATGGTCAAACAAATCTGTTATAAATCTAGGTGTTATTGAAATGAACATATGTATTAATAGATACACTCAGAAATTCGCATCAGCAAACTAAGGTTTGAACAGAAATATTAAATCAGAAAATTAAAACATCACTTTATGTTACTAAAAACAGAAAAAATGCATATATATTGTTTGGGGTACAGCCTTGTTCAAGGCTTAATAGTCCATAAGAATGCTAGCACAAATGAGAATTGGGAGGCCCTGGATTCTACGACATTGACAAATGAACGAGATTAATGGGTATACTTACTTGGTCGAAGACCATATTCTCATCTTCTGTATACACAGAAAGGAAGGTCATCTATACCACACATTCGGCCTTCTTCACAACAAAAATGATCTACATGATTTATGGAAGCTATCTCTTCACAGGCCTTGTGCGGGATTTCGCACGAAGCAGGATAAATTGTAGGTTCATATTTGATCGAATGCTTCTCAAGAAGAGTAGTCTCAGGAATTATTGCAACGCACTAGCAGACAGGTATGCAGAAGGAAGGAAGCAGTGACAAGGCCCCCGCATCCCCTGCCAGAAGCCAAGTCTTTTTTTTTAAGCCAGCAATCTTCCCAGCGCAGCATGCAAACAGATGTTTCCCCACGTTCCACGTAAAAGGGCATGCAAAAAGTGGAAGCCCCAGACCAAGCACGTGGAAGACAGGAAAGAATGTCATGAAGCAAGGTGGAGGGTATAGCAAGGACAGGTGTCATTATTTTCTGCTTACATATAGATATTAAATAAATTTAAACATTTGTATGCTCACATATATATAATTTTTTTATTTATTATCTCAATTTTTTTATATATAATTATTCTTACTTCATATTTAATTAATTGATTACTAAATAAATAAGTAACATATTTATCTTTTCACCATATAAATTCCATCGTTTATAGTCTTAAAAACCAGCTATTAAAATTTCCTTCAATTTTCGCATAATACTAATATCTCTACTCACCTATTATGGTATTACTACTTGAGTGTACGTTCTAAATGAATATGATAATGATGATGGTGTATCAATATTTATTTTAATATTTATAATGTTTATGCCCCTAAATCACAAACAATTGATCTCATTTTGGTGTTATAGAACAATTCTTTTCAAGATAGTAACTCTATTCTTAAAGAAAATGAAAGGGTAATATATTGTAATAAAGGTGTAACGAATACATGACGACTTCATTTAAATAATACTTAGAAAGATGGCCTATATCGCTAAATTCAAATGTATATTAAAATTTCAATACTCAGTTATATAAGAACAACATTAATCGACAAAACAATAGGGCCTCAAAATCACAAATAAAACACGTACTCAAGATCTAAAAACCGTTGAAATGGAGGGATGCTACAATCTGCATCAAATGTGATTAGAGTCATTTGTGCAGTGTGTGAGTAAGCTTTAATGGCAGCCATGACATTTGCTGCCATGGTTTGATCGAAATAAAGCAACTATTCTTCTACTTTTGGTATCACAAAGCATTCAAAACATTTTAAATGGGGATTGTAGGTGGATATGTTCTGTGAAAGGATTTGATAAGTAGTATTGGGTTAGAATACATGTTGATGAAATTGTAAAACAATGTTCTCAAGGATCTTATATGTTATGTGTTAAATCTGTCATAAACCCTTAGATGTTTATAAATTTGACTCCCTCAATCGATATATGGCACTAATGTAAGTTGTACTAATTTATATGGTTCAATATTTTGTTTGTCCTTACCTAGCGCTTGCTACAAATTGCAAATCAATGACTATTTTACACTATGGAATGTGTTGTAGTTATCTCATGCTCCAAATAGTTGATATTACTGATGAACAACAAATTATATTCACTATTATGCTATTATTTTGAGCTATTAAATGCGATTATATGTTCTTGTTAATATTCTTTATGATAATGGTGTAGAGGTTGTAAAAGCATTAAGGGATCACCCTCCCAGGGGATGCGGGGGCCTTGTCACTGCTTCCTTCCTTCTGCATACCTGTCTGCTAGGATAAGCACCATGTGGAAAACAATGGAAGTTAGTAGCTAAAACTTCAGAAAGCAAGCCCCGATTTGAATATTCCTGTGAGTAGCCGACAAAAAACCTGATTTTAGTTTACAATAAGCTCGTCTCAGATGCTAAAAAGCAATTTAGTTCCTTTTGAGTTTAATAAAATCTGACAGCGTAAGTAAATATCGTGTCTTAGTAAATATCGTGGATTGGATAACTTCTCATCCATGGATATCGAAGCTCAACTCTTATTTCCCAAAAAATGGGGATCTGTATTTCTATGAATATGGATATCGGAGTTTCAATCTGAATTGAGATCACCAACATCTCAATTCTTCACTGAGAGCTCTATCCAAGGTAAATTGTAGGAAAAAATTCTTATACAGCATTTGTACTCTGCGAAACTTAAATCACAAGGACGGCTGAACTTAAGAGCAACACACTAAGCTCTGACTTTTTAAGTGAGTCCAAAAAATATATATTTTTTTTTTTCGTTTTCTGCACATCACTCTCATGATTGGGCAGTGTCACGGCTCGGCGTACAGGTCACTGTTCACGTGCCCGAGTTTCACATTTAAAAAGGTATTACTTGTCTGAGTTTCTCATGATAGCGAATGGTCCACTTAGCACTCATTGCATCTAGGTGATGCTCACATAAATCAAATACTTTCTTTTTCAGCTAGTAAGCGCTGGATTAAGAATTACCTATATATTTATTTTAGATTTATGTTGAGATTATTTGTTGTATTTTAAAATAAATTATTTATATAAAAAATTTAAGATAATTAAATAATACAATGAATTATATAAAATAAATTTAAGTAAATATATTGCATTAAAAAAATTGATATATATTTGAAATATATTTATATAAAATTTATTTATTTATAAATAATAATAATAAATAAATTATATATATATATATATATATATATATAATTTATTCTTTATATGTAATATTATTATATATTTATATATAACATATTATTTATTCTATTATATTATACTATATAAATTATTTTTATATAAATAATATAATATCATCTATCAAAAGAATGATTGTCTTTATTTCTTACATTTACTTTTTTTTAAGTAGTTAGTACAATAATATGATTTATTAGTTTCAACTATCATTCAATATATATATTTTTGTTAACTCAGAGGTATCCCCAATCCTCACGTCCATTGCACTGAGATCTCCTGCTAAAGCCCAACTCCGCTACCTGTGTGGGCTAATACTATTACATTGTTACTATCTCTTTTACAATGGTTTTAAGCTTTATTTATACTTTTTCACCAACCCTTAAGAATCATATTAAGGTTTAATTTTAGATCTAATATACCACAAAAAAATTCACATTTTTAATCAAAATCTAAACTTTTAATCTTTATTTTTTTAATCTTTTTTATTCCATGAGCTAGTTGAGATCCTAGTCTTCCATTACAAATGAGTGTTCATCTAAACTCTGTCATTGCTATCGAATCAAACTGAGATATATATATATATATATATATACATATATTACATTTATAATGTAATATAATATAATATAAAATAATAATAATATTTTATATATTATTTATATATACTATTATTGCATATTATTATATATTTATATATAACATATTATTGATTTTATTATATTATATACTATATTAATAGTACTTTCCATAGATTAATTAGTTATTAATAAGTTGGTTTTGAACCAACTAAAAGCTAAGAAAATTATCGCTTATAAATAAAATTTAATATTTGTAAGTGAACATGTAAAATATTTCACTTTAAAAATTTGAAAATATATTTCTCTTGAATGTGACTAGTTAAAAAAATTGGGGTGTTATGGGTGGATTTTTAGGAAATTGATGGTAAACTATTATTTTAGCATTTTCTAAAATCAATTTTACTCCAGTTTTACTATTATTTTGGTATTTTTTTTTTTTTACTATTATGTACAAGAATATGATGGCTTTTGTTTCAATAAAAGTGGTAGGGCCACTAAACTTATATTAAAAAACAAAGTGCTACATTTTTTGGAGCTCAACAAAGAAGATCTCTGCAAAGAGAGGAGTAGAGGAAATGGGAGGATGAATAAAAAAATTCTCCCACAAGAGATACATTTAAGCTTCCAGGGAGAAGTAAGAGAGCCCATACATCCAAACACAAAAGGTGTCACCATACATATAAAGACCTAGCACTAAGGAACATCTCATAATGTGGTGCCAAGTAGTTAGATGCAACATAGATGTGGTGCAAAACATATGAAAACTCAACACCAAAATACATCACAAAATGTGCTACCAAGCAAAATGGGCCAAAGTAAACCAAGGTCACAAAAGGAGAGGAGTGGCAAAGGTTCAAATATGGACCCTGAGCAACCCCAAGAGTAACCATATTTTGTCAAGGTTGCAAAAAACCAGCAATGCCCAATCTTGAATACTACCAACCTACAGGGCACAAAATCCTAGCCGAGAATGCAAGGAAACAAAGAGAGATGGATGGAGATAGCCAGGAGATAATTCCAACCCCACAGTATGATCAAAAAATTGTATCCTAGATAATCAAAAGAAACCCAATTGCAAAAGAGAATTAAGTGGAACTTTCCTCAAACGAGGCAATGTCTATTGGAGGAGGGAACTAGGCAACCTCATGAGGCTCTATGAGGGCATGGCAGATTAGAAAATGTGTTTTATTATAAAGATTCTAAATTATTTCACAAATGATATTACCATAGTGAAATCTTAATCTGAATAAACGATGATCAAACTCACAAGAATAGTCATCAATGAGTGCAAGAGCCATTGAACAAAGTAGAGTAGAAAGGCGCCTGTGAGATAAAATATGTTGATGACAAAGTATACCCCCAACAATATTCATTTCGTGCAAAATGTCGTAACCTTCTAGTGCAGGTTGCAATGAGGAGAGTGGACAAATGTGAAGAAATATGTATGTGCCTACTAAAAACTTCACAATCTTGACACTCCAAAGAACATCCATGAGATTTGAAACAAATCTTGATGCAGTTTCGTGAGGCAGTGCCATGGCATGGAACTCTACGCATTCCTCACCAAGCATAATTGGAATTTCCTTAGCAATTTGCTTGCATTATATTATAAAATTCCTTCACATCTTTTCAGTGTTAAGTGGTTGATTATCATGGATCTCATGAAACCTAGCAGTGACCAAAACTTTGAAGGAGTTTTCCATTTTCACAGTGTAAGACCAAGCCAAGATAATGAGTGTAATGTATCGAAACTCCATTTTAAAAGAACTAGAGTTACTACCATGCCAATATGAGGGGCAGTCACACAAGCTTGCAATAAAAACACCAACTCCCAATTGTACCATAGAGAGGTGGAAGGACAATTACCCAATAAATGGATAAGCTAGCTATAAGTACCCAGCAAGCATTGTCAAGTGCCAATCAATAAAGAGTTGAACATTAGAATGTCATGTCACACCAAATGGCATGAAATCAATGCAAAAGATATGGAGAATGTAAGTACATATTGCAAAATTTTGTATTTCAATGTAACAGATGTCACATGGAACGGTACACAAATCCCAAATTTGCATTCACTAACTCATTTAACTACAAAATACGATGAAACTTTCCAATGAAAGATGTATAATTAGATGTATCGTTGGGTACCTGTGTATTTAATGTCAAATTTTCAAGAAAAAATTAAATTTATGCCCAATGTTTGTTGAAATTGCGATGCTCTATGATTTTTGTCACTATTCCGACATACACTTAAAGTCAACCATCCCATTCCATCAATTTGTGGGCTGACATATGGTTAGCCTCCTTAATTTTTGAGCCAATGGGTATATGGTTAGCGTTCACCGAGGTTCCAACGAATTTTTTTTAATAAATAAAAGTGCGTTCGACAATTTATCTATACTTGCGATAGTGTTTTGCTATACTTGCGAGTTTTCTATACTTGTGACAGTATGTGGGTGTTATAGGTTGAATTTTTTTGGTGCAAATTATAAAAATTATTAGATTTTGTTAGCTGTCTATGATTAAAAATTATTGGAGTGTGAGTTTGATATTTTTTGAAAATCTAAATATTCAAGCTTGGTAAAGAAAAATAATGTTAGATAATAATAGTGCAGAACAAAATGAACATACACTTGCTAGATTGTGGGCTAGATTGAAAAGAAAGGGTGATGCGAAATGTTATTGTCCTTGCAATAATTGCAAGGGCTTAAAGACAAGAAGAATTTTAATCCCAATAGCTGAGAAACATTGTAAGCAACATAGTCACGTTGAAGGGGGGCATGATTATCATCCATTGGTAAGTTGTTCATTATATGTCTTTATATTGATTGAATTTGTAAATTTTTATATCATTTTAACATTCTTTATATATATAAAAAATCACTTGATCGTGATCATAGTTTATTTGTGTCAATCATTATTATAAAGGTGGGGCACCCTAAGGCACATGATATGGATTATCACGGCCCAAGGAATGTGGTTTTGCAAGTGGAGGAACATGGAGTTGTGAATATCGAAGATGAAGTTAATGATCCTATGGAAGAAGATGATCATGAGCCAGAAAACACAATTGAAGATGATGGTACAAATACATTGATCCATAACACATTTAGTGGCGCAGTTGATCATAATGATCGAGATGACTTTGATGATGTTCATGATTTACCTGTACTTGAGAAGGAATACAAGCCCCTTTGTGAAGGCTCTCAAACAACTCTTCTCTCTGTTGTATTGTTGTTGGTGAACTTGAAGGTTATGAATGGTTTATCCAACATAGAAATCTCATGAATGTTAAGTTATGTCATATATGTCATCTTTTTTCATCTATTTTTGTTGTTAGTTCATCTCTAATAGATAAAGCATAAAATATGTACCATTAATATTCTTTATATTAACAAATATATTAATCACCCATATTATTTAATTATTTTCAATTATATTGATGTATATATATGTTGAGTTTTTTTTCTTTGCATACATTCAGCCAAGAATAAATATGTTTATCAACTAACAATGCAATAATTTTTACATGTTTGACATATTACAGGTGTAACACCACAAGGCTATGTGGTGCAATGGTCATAAATTTTGAATCAAAAAGTTGGATGAAACAAAGAAAACTTGTGATTCTGGGATAACTGCAGTCTTTCAGGTGACTAATGTTTCATCTAGAAGTGACATACATCCTGTTGGAACTATTAAAATTTGATGATTTTTGCCTATCTTTCATACCCCCCGAGTCTCCATATGAGTCCTTCCTTATGCATATTTTCTTCATTTCATGATATGTTTACTCAAATTTTTGCTCATATTTGTCCCATAAATCATCTATGTCTACATTTTCCACATTTTGGTCCATATCAGCATGACTCTGTTTGGGTCTGCCCGACCCATTGTGTTTTTCTGCTAATATTTATCTATTCTAGGTCCATCGGCAAGACCTTTGTATTGTTATAGCAACCGACATTCATCTGTGGGTGGCTATTGGCATAACATTCATGTTGTTTTGGTGACCGAGGATGCACTTATCAGTTGGAGTTTTGTCCTCGAGGTAGCATCTCATCAAGCTTGAAGTGTCTCCCTGACTAAATATATGGAGGTTCATCGGTGTGAGCTTGGCGGTATCAGCATTATGTCTAGGTGATTATCTTTTGTCTTACCAACCGGTGGTGGGAGGCTACTTATCGGCAGGAGTTGAAACTCTTCGGTGAAATGTCATAACAAAGTGTATATGTCTCACCAACGAAGCACAAAATATTTCTTTCAAACCACTTTCGGTGAGAGATAAAGTTACCGAGATAAGGTCTCAGTCAGTGACCTTAGGTCTTGCCGACTTTGCACATGGAGTTTCTATCACGGGGCATTTTGGTAAGACTAAGATGACTTCGGAGTAAGTCTTAGCGAATACATATAGGTCTCACTGATGGAACACAATGAGGGCCTTTGTCGGTGTGAGATTCGCTTTCTCTTAGCGATCTATGATGGCGTTCGGGGTGCTTTGGTATAACATAATTCAATCTTTGAGAGGTCTCCCCAACATTGATTTGTCTCACCAATAATACACACGGGAACTCAATCGGTGAGAAAATCTGAATGTCTTGGTGAAGATGAATATAACAAAAGATATTTCTCGGTGTGACTTATTTGATTTCAGTGTGTGGTCCTGGTGAGGTGCCCGGGGTCTCGCTGAATGGAAAGCAGAGGTGACTTTGTCAGCATGAAAAATTGGATTGTCACAGCGACATATGAGATAGATGGGGGCCTTCAGTGAAACTTTGTGTGATCTACATGTGGTCTCCCTGAGTGTGGTATTATCTTGGTGACTTGGAAATGATAAATGACTTTCGGCTTGACACAATGATTTTGATATATTGTCTCCCTGATATCACAGTGTTACAATGAAGGAACATAAGAATACTCTGTGACTTTGGTGTAACAAACATGAGGTTGTGGTGACATACAGGAGGCAAAGGTGCATATCGATGAAACATAAAGAGATTTGAATGACATCTCACTGACTCAGATGAAGTTGCAGTGAAAGCGAATAAGACAAAAGGAGTGATTAACAATTCAATTGCCTTTGGCATAACTAATGAGATGTCTCAGCGACTGTTTCACTGATAGATAACAGAAATTCAAAAATTGTGGCCGACATGTAAGTGTTTGAAGACTGTTGCACGCTGACATAATTTGAGCCCGAATTTGATGGTTGGCTAACATGAGAGCTCAATATGATATGTTTTCTGATACTGTTGTATAAATAGGGATCTTGTAATTGCAAAATAACCACCAATTATTAGATATTCGATACACAACAAGTAGATGTACAGTAGAGTAAAATTATCAGATCAGAGACTATTGTTGCATGATTTTAGAATAGAGGTATTTATGAAAGTCAGTTGATGTTGCTGCATTTCTCTGGTGCCAATTATTTTTTGAATCTAATGAAAGTATTGCTAAGTTGTCTCCAAGATGCATTCTTTCTAATTGTTTAAATTGATATAACAAGTTTGTATTCAATTTATCAGTGCACATTTGTTGTACTCGTGTGATTGATTGATTGGTTCTTTCAAGTAAAGACTAAATCCTTTTAGTTAATCGCAGTAATCAAGGAAATTCATTTGGATTGTTCAAGTCAAACTTAGTAATCACATTCTTGCATGTTTATACAAGTTGTAAACATAATATATGCCAGATAATTTGAGTTTTCTCATAGAAGTGTTTCTCATCTTGATCTCATTTGACTCCACATACCCAACAAGGCACTAGTCTCTGCACTTCATCACTTGGATTCATTCAGTTTCTTTACATGTGTTAATTAAGCTTTCATTTTAGTATTTAGATCAGAATATTATCACTACTTTCAAGTTTGATTTCATTTGTTCACCTCCAATTTCCATTGTGAACAAACTATTGTGAGAAGATAATCACAAATTAAGTCTGCATCATTCAGAGAGGTACACCTGCCCAGGTTTAGCAGCACCTAAAGAGTAGAAGGTTGAATTCTTTTGACCTTGACTATTACCCTGAAGCATATCAAGAGATTGGCAACCTCTTGAGGCATCTTGCCTGCGTTTTTGAGAGCTAACACATCCAAAAGTCTCAGAAAATTGATACTATGGGATTTTGGATAATATACTTCAGTGTGACTTTAAATCCTTCAAATTAGTTTTATTCGTCATCTAATGGTACAGATTACGATTGAATTAAAATGATACCAAGAGAACTATTATTGAACATGATAATGGATTTACCATGGTTAATACAAGGTCGATCGAGCAAGCTAGAAATGAGTCCTATGTTCTTCCAAGCCAATGTGAGTAGGTATTTTGCTCAGAGGTTCCTGGTAAATCATGTCGGTCATTTTTTTTAGACAATATCCAAGAGGAAGGTTGGTAAAGTATAATGTGGTGGAAGAAGAAGATACCAAAGAACTAGAAGATGATGTAGATGATGATCAGGATCAACAGTTAGTTGATGATGTGCCTGACAAAGATGTCAAAGAAGATGAACTAGATCATGATGATGTAGGAGATAATGTTCATGAAGATGATATTTTTGTGGATGATGACATTATCAAAACTGATATCAATGATGATGATGATGATGATGATATGACCAATCCTTACAATGTCGAATTTGGATTGGATGATACAAACAAAGAGTTGGATGAAGAAGAAGATCAATGACATTGAAATGTATGATTTATGCGATTATATTATCTATTTGATATTGATTTCTTGATAGAATTATATTTGAATTATATGGTTAGATAATTAATTCATGATGTTTTTAATTTCTATGCCATTACATAATTAATTCATGTGCTTTTTAATGTTGTTAACTCAAGATGCAGTTACAACTATTGTAGCTCTCCTAGAAATTTCCATATGATCAAATCGTAATTAATCTATGATTATTTATGATTAGATTTTATCTGATCATATCTTTGGTTATTTCATTTCCAAAAAATTAGTGTTTCCTCATGTTGACCCCGCATAGTGACATGTGAACGGGGCCAACATTGCAATTTTTTCAATTTGTGCTTGTATGGAGTGAAACTTGACATGGTTAGCCTAGACACATGCATTGATGATATGGGATGGTTTTGAGACTCAAACATGAGGTCATGTTATAGAAAGGCATCTCGTCCTTCCTAATAATCCAAGTTGCCTTATTCTTCATCTCTTTCACATATTGTTCTTAGCATTTCTTTGGTTAATGGTTTCAAAAGATGAGGCTCTCTAAGCCTCACCTTGGATCTATTACACATGATTTTGTGCATTTTCATTAGCAATGAATATTTAGATGATCTTTAAAAAGCTTATTGAATATAAGGATGATAATAGGAAGCTAAAAAAATGAGTATATTTTGTATATGGAACCTAAACCACAAGGTTTGTCACTCTAATGCTAAAACCAAGTCAAATTAACCCCTGACACCTATTGGAAAAGTCAAAACATGCCTTTCTTTCAAATTCACAAGAATATATAAACTTTTTGAAACCACACACATGCATGTTATGAAAGTGTATGGTAATCCTACTTATAGCGGAAGTTAACATGATAAGCTAACCAATGTCACTATATTGGAGGATAAACCCACCTATGGAATTAATTTAAGAGGTAAGGAACACCTATTAGTGGAATTTTGAGTCTTGGATTAATCTAGAGTGCTAAAATTAGTTCTTGTGTTCTTCCCTTGGTGTTATATTTATCTCTACAATTTCCCATACTTAACCATTTCATCATCCCTTTTCCCAAGCTATTTGTATCATAATATATACTTGGTCCAATCTTACATTATCCCCTTAGGTAATTATCCATTTCCTCCAAGTTGAATGGAACGTTTTGTACCAATGCATCTATGTTTTCCTACCCTAATGGATCAAGACTTGACATCACCTTAACAATCTTCTTTATGTCATAGTATTTTTCTAAAGTTCCTTTGGCATGCTTTAGATGTGTCAATATTAACTAGATTTAATATATTAATTTTAAAGTCTCTTCACACATTCCATGACAAGAAAATGACTCATTTGGATTAAGGAGTACTTTCCTAAACCATTTTTTCATATTCAACAATCCCTTATCACACCCACATCATAATTCATATCCATGTTAGTTATAATGAATGTTTTAAACCAACAATCAATGAATCATATGATAGAAGAAAACTCATTATGCACAAGGATAAGAATCAAAGAGACTAAAATAATTGATTCACTAGATATGTTCCCCATTACTGTAATAGACCAATGTAAAAAAATAAGTCATAACAAGAATAGGACCAAAAAAAATTAGGAAAAGAAACCTTGTAGGCTACATTAATAAGACATTGATTGCAAGCATTTCTTCCATGATGTTTAAATGAAAAAATATCAGATAGCTCAATCTTTAGTCAAGTAGTATTTCAATCACTGATTCTTAGACATCCATCATGATTAAACATCACATATCATAAGCCTTTTTAACAATCACTAGGACTGTAGATAATATTCAATCATGTCATAGGAAATAAATCATCAAAAAATATAAAGAAAGAGAAAACCAACTATATAAGCTCAACAAGCCACCATACAAAAATTATATTTTGTAGAAATAAAATAAACTATATGTTGACATAGCATATATATAAACTATATATTTTAAATTTTGGCCCCATACGCGTAGGAGCACAACATAGCATACTGCACCGAGACCCTAACTAGAGAGTTGCACCGAGAACCACTACATCCAAGCCCTGAGTGGAGAGTTTTGAGACTTCACTAGATGAGTGTTGCAAGGCCATTGAGTCGAGGAGGAAGACTAGGAACCATTTGGCAGGAGGAAAGCCAGAGCGAGAGGTGAGGGCACTCAAAAAGGGAAAATTGACCAAGGGACAATGATTGTAAGTGATTTTTCCCTCACATTTAGAAATCTTGTTGCAAGTACAGTGATTTAGACTCTATTTTTTCCCATCAAGGTGTTGCATGCTATATTTTGGTCAATTTGAGCCAATGTCCCATTGACAAACCCAAGTACTACCTAGTACTAGTGTTTGATTAGTTTGAAAAAACAAGCTTTGAGATGTTCAATCAATTTGGTGGCCATTTATGGCCTATCAACTGTAGTTTTTGTATCTATCTTAGCATTATTTTTCTACTATAAGATTGAAAGGAATTCCCATCACATAACAGCACATGAAGTTCACTAGGGTTCAAATTTATAAACTTCGATGAAATAAATTTACATATTGAGGTCCACAAATGATCAAAGGGACTAAAAACAATACATGGTCTGTGAGTACGATGAAAAATTCCTAGTCCCTATCTGTGAGTATGATGAAAAATTCTTTTCTTTCGCCTTGTCGGGTTGCTTTGTCGCCGCCTTGTTTTGCATGCCTCCCTTTTTGGTGTCTCGAATGGTCAATATTGCTTTAAACTCCCACCATAAGTTGACCATTCCTTCCCCTTTTAATTTTTCCATGTTCTAGGGTCTTGCGGAGTCCCTCTGGTAGTTTGACCCTACCAACGGCCCTAGGCCCTGCTAGGCCCGGCCGTTTAGGATTCCCTCACCGGGTTTCCCTTCCGATCCTGCTGTTCCTGACAGCGTCCGCTTCGCGTCCTCCCAAACATCGGGGTCCGAACCCTTGCATGCCGTTTGTTTGAAATTTTTTCAAAGTTCTGATGACTCTTTTACCCTCCAGACCCCGAACCCTAGAGTTCCATTTTTGGGGTTCTGTCTGTGCTTTGTCGTCCCTGACAACTAACTTCCTATGGTGTCCCGCCCTCTGGGTCTCACCACTATTTTCGCCGACCAAAATCTGCTGGAGGCCTTGAGCACCTTTGGGTTCTCCGGGCTCAGCCATCTAAAATTTCAAGCCCAAAATTATATGATGACTCCACCTTCCACAATGGAAAATCTTTTTCAGAACTCCACCCTTTAGGCCCCGGCTCTCTCTCTACCGCCGCCATTCCAACCCAAAACTTCAGCGGCCGCCATCAAGCACCTCCCCGGCCGTCGAACCCTGGGTCTCTTGCTGTCGTCATTTTTTTGAATTCACCAACTTTTCTATCACCGTACCTGCATTCAATAGGGTCATTAATGGTGATTAGGGGTATAAAATGCCCACTTCGACCCATCTTTATCATTTGACAGAGTTGCAGAGTGATTGGAGAACTTCATTGAGGATCCCACCATCTTTGATACCGTCATGTTCATCGCCTTCAACATCATTTCATCAGTCGTAGGTTGATCCCACATCTCCCCGCATCGTGTGTTTGAGGTAGGTCCTCCGTTCGCCCTCCCTAGCATTATTTTGGTGATTTCTAAGGATTTAATTAAATAACAAACATTAAGAAGGAATGATAATGATAAAGCGCGACATCGCACACAAAACCCATGTGTTGAGATCATCCCATTTGGCCATTCTTCGCGCAGGGAGATCATCCCCTTTGGCCCTGGGGCCTGCCTTGGCCATCCATTATAAATGATGAAACTTGCCGCCAATGACAATTTCCTCACTCAGGCCTGGGTCGTCAAACTTCCTTGACCAAAAGTCACCCTCGACGCCACTGTATACACAACGAACTCTTGCTGCCTCTCCGAGCTCCAGGGTCTGCCCTTCTCCTCGCCGTGGGCATTTCAAATTTGATTGGGTGCCCTTCGAGTTTTCGGACCCTGCCCTCTGGAGTTTCTCTCGGTTTCCTCCATGTTTGCCTCTGATTTTCTGGCGGAGCCCTGCCATCTGAGTCCTAGGCCTTCATTCTCTGATTCGAGTCCCAGTTGAACTCAGAACATCTTTATTCACTCTAGGCTCTAGACACTGTGTGTCCGTGCTTCCTTATCCCCCATTTCGATGGAAAACTCTTTCAACCTCTCCTTGCTCTGGGCTCCGCCCTTCTTCCAGCTGTGGGAATTTCTATTTTGGACTAGTGTCCTTCAGATCTTTCGGGCCCAGAGGTCTGGACATCTGTTCCCGGGATTCCACCTTTCTTTCGCCGTCGGGGAAATATTCGTCCATCGCCAAAACCTCACAATGACACCCCTTTTCTCCTAGCGATTTCCCCACGCCCTTCTGATCTCTGGGCTCTGAACCCCCATTTTCCACTGGGGTGCCACATGAATGACTAACGCCCTACTCCTCGCCGGGCTCCAGTGATCGAGACTCCTTCCCTCACCTGCCATTCCAAACAGAATTCTTGCCCCACCCCTCCAAGATCTGGGCTCCGCCCTCCTGATCGCTGCCAAACTCGAAGTGAAATCACATGGCGCCGAACCCTTACTACCGGGCTACCCCTTCTAGACTTCTATCCCATGTTTTCCATCTCAAACGGTGAAGGGAGAATGCCTTCCCGGTGCCACTAGCCCGAATGCTAAGAAAAAAATCACAAACCGTTGGCCACCCTTTGCACCTCCGGACCCCGAACCTTAGAGTTATGTCTCTGGAATGTCATTTTTTGTCTGTCGTCTAAAACTCCTATCTCCAAACAGCTCTCCGGCTCAAGACTTTTGAATTCTCCTAAACATATCCAAATGAGCCCAAATCTGGAATCTAACTTCAAACTATGTGCTTAATTCTGGTCCTCCTCATTGCGAACCTCTTGAAATATGAAAATTTGACCGAAGAGAATCTTCAGAAGCCCTCCACTGTGTTTTCCCTTCCAAACAGCATTCCTTCCAAGGAAGTCCAGCCCTCTAGGCCCAAACTATCCAAATGCCCTTAATTAGAAGGTCAATAACATCTAGAGATAAAGGTCATGATATGCTTAATTGATTGTTCAAAATAGATGTTGTTTTCAAGGTGTTAGCTAACATAAATGCATTGTGATCCATTGTGCTTACTATGCCCCTGCTTGCAGAATATATGGAATTGGGCACAGGACCTTCAGGGGCATCCGCTGAGAAGGACAAAGGGAAGAAGTCAGGAAGAACCCCTCGGGGGAAAGAGGACAAGGACCAGATGAAATACCAATTCCAGCGCGAGCCTCTCCACTCAAAAGTCACCATGGATTGGAAGGCAATTACTGACACCAACATAGGCCAAGTGGATATTGATGAATTCACGCAGAGGGTCAGGGTCAACCCGACGACAAAGAATGCAAGATTAATAAGACAGAGTGGAATAGCGAAGGTTGTCAGATTCCCTCCATCCCTTGTGGCTCCTGATTTGGTCATGGCTTGTCAGGAGGCATATCAAACTGACACAAGGACAATCATTGATAAAGAGGGCAACATTCTCGCCAACATGTTGCCTGAGGGAATTACAAAGACCTTCCATATTCCCACATTTCAAGAGATGGAGGTCCCAACCATAGAAGAATGCCAGGTGGCATGGGATGATAATCTGGCGGGCTGTAAAAAATCAATAAATTTGCATTGGCTTAGGGAAAGACAGGTCTACGCTGCGAAGGTTCCTCAAGAACTCTTCCACAGCAACTTCTACGAAGATCACCACGACTTGGTGACCATGCTGAGCAGGGTTATGGGTCTTCCTATGGCCACTTATTTTGAGGAATTGATGGTATATTTCATTGAGCAGATCTTGCATGAAAATGAGGATGTCACAACAAAGGCTTCATTCTACTGGGGAGGAATCATAAGCAACTGCTTCCACGAGCAGTTTGTCAACATGAAGAAGAGCTCCAAATTTTATATGACTTCGTATCTCATCTATTCCTTGGAAGATCGGAGGTAGTACAATGGGTTTTTTGTGGCACCTGATCAGGAGCAGGGGCGAAGACTCAAGGCCTATGACAGGTATCCATAGCTCCAATACCAAAACTTCAAATGGGATTACTGC
This sequence comes from Sequoia sempervirens, assembly GCA_007258455.2. Taxonomy (NCBI): domain Eukaryota; kingdom Viridiplantae; phylum Streptophyta; class Pinopsida; order Cupressales; family Cupressaceae; genus Sequoia; species Sequoia sempervirens. Next base: position 204,105 of record VDFB02072274.1, read on the forward strand.
AGGGTAAATGATGCCTTCATTGGCCATATCATTAGAATGATCGCCGAGGACTTTCAGAGGAGGGTCTCCCATAGTGCCAGGGCATTATTGAAGCATTATGCATTTCTTTTCATTCAATATCTAAAGTTTATGTACATCTGTGCCCAAGGCTTCACTGAATGGCCAAATAGATTGCCTTGATACCCCAATGACCAAATCATCCTTTTGGAGCTTTCTTGGCAACTCCAACACTTGTAGGCAATCTTTAGCAGCAAACACATAGCCATAATCTCCTATCCCATGAACCTTGGCTAGGGCATGTACCGACTGCAAACTTGCCAGTGTGCTGGTAACTCCGAGAAAGAGCTAAAGGACTATCACTTCTACCTACACAGTCCTCACTCACGGATGGACCCACACGGTCATGTCAGAAAAGTGCTAGGGCCAGCATATGCCCATCTTCACCACATCGAGGATTTTTGGGTCAATTACCAGGATGATAAAGAGGTCTACGCAAGGCACTACATGCGAATGACCGCATAGTTCATAAGAAGGGTGCATCCATTTCCCGTACCTGACCAGGTCGAGGATGACGAGGCTACCATAATGCATCCCAGGTACCCTGCGGTCGCCAATTTTCCAATACCATCAATTTACTAGGACGAATAGGAGGTCGACGACCTAGATACCATAACCCAGCCAATCTTGTCCCATACCAAAGAGTGGATCGATGGGCAGGTGGCTCAATTAAAGCAACAAGGAATAATTCTGACTTATGTAGGGCTCAAAAGTTAGCCGAGTGCCACAGAAGATGTTGCTACCACCACTTCAACTGGTAGGACCTCTAAGTCTCCTCTGATCACTAGATCGAAGAAGAGAAAAGGGATAGAAACAGAGCAGGCTCTGGACCCCAAGGTCTATGCAAGGAAAGAAACAAGAGGCTCACCTCCCAAAAGGCTCAAGTAGATAGGGAGCACTGCGGAACAACCCTCAACCCAAGAGGAGGGGGCGAAGGGTATGGATCAATTGGAGCCTCTCCTGGCTCTCCCTGCCCCTCCTATTGCACCAACCACCTCCTTGGCTATCGTCGCTGCATGTCCGCCGGCAGTGGACATTTCTGTCCATCTTGCCGCTTCACCTCTGGCTGAGTCTATAATATTTATTGACTCCTCTTCCACCATGACTACTTCCCCTTCATCCGCTGCCATGTCACCAATCACATCGCTCCCTCTGACAATAATAACAGTGCCTATTCCCACTGCCACCATGCTCGAGGCTCTCTCAAGGACATGCATAACCTTCCCCCTGAGCTCTCCCAGATCCTAATGGATCTGACTCTACAAGCAGCCCTTGCCCAAGTCCTCACTACTGCTCAGCCTTCACAATCACCGACAAGGCCACCAACTATGAAGGCCACCATGCTAATCTCTGAGGAGTGGGAGGAATGGGAGCGGGAAGCCTCAAAGCTTGTTGAGGAGGAGGCCGATGAGTACCAAGAGCACCCGGAGTACGAACACGGAACCATTGATAGGGTGGCTTATGAGGAGGAGGGAACGTGCTATTCTGAGAGTGGGGACGAGGAAGATAGCTCCGGTGCTAAGGTAATCATACAAACCTTTGTCGAAGACCTTTAGGAGGAGATGGTACAACAACTGAAAGACACTAAGGTGGAGGCAAAAAGGTCACCCCATGATGAAGAAGGGAAGCCACCAGAAGAATAGCAGTAAAAGGATTTAACTAAGGGTGGAACTCATGTTGTCAGAGACCCCAAGATTGAGTCTACTGAAGGGAAGGAAGAAGAAACAGCAAGAAAAGAAAGTCCCATTCAGCAACTATCCACCGGGCTGCCTATCAAACACCTCATGTTCTTCCATGACTCCAATGAGGAGGAGGAAGATGCTTCCAGAGAGAAGGAGAAGTGCCCAGAAGAAAAAGGAACATAAACCTTGGCTTTGACCGAGAGGGGCGAGGGTGTCATGACTCACCCAAGGGAAAATCTGTTGTGCCCGGATGGTTGGAGAAGTAGCTCAAAAGGAAAACCCCTATGCTAAAGGACCCAAGGGAAAGGTTGGAGGACATCTTGGCTCGACCCCAAATCACAACAAAGAAGGAGAAGAAGCCCAATGTCTCATCGAGGGTAACGATGGATGTTTCCGGGTCTCGAGTGGCACAAATAGAAACACCTACAATTGGCCAGGCTGGGGTAAGTTATAATATCTCCACCTTCAACTTGGGAACTGCCACCAGAGAGCAAAAATTCAAGAACCTTGAAGAGTTAGTAGCTACGGTGGTGCATCTGATAAAATAGGAAAAGATCTTGAAGGATGAGCTCAAGGCATAGGTCGCAGCTTTGATGGACTACATATAGCAATGGTCTTCAGTAGACGACCTGCCTACCACATCCACAGCTGCACCTCAGCTGCTATCCAAAGAGCAAATCGATAGGATGGAAAGGAGAAAGAACTTGGAGGAGACCACAGAGGACTGGTTCTGACGAGTCTTATACATCAGAAACATGGGAATTAATCGGGCTGTGCGAACAGCCAAGTTCTTAGACCTGTTGTAGTCTCTAGAGGGCACAAGGAAGATCTGCACCAACTTCCCTGCTACCTACGACTCCACCTTTCTGAGGATCGAGGCTATCCTTTGGTTGCCAGAAGCCATGTGGAAGAAGGATCTTGCATTTAAGAAAGATGATCACTGGCTAATGGATGTGTGGCGACGAGACTTTGATAACCGGAAAGAAATATTGGAGCAAATTATGAGCAAGGTGGATCTGGACATTGAATAGATCAAGGAAATCAGGGCAGAATGTGCTCAGTACCATGAGTTGATGATGGATTATGACATGCCCATAGTACAAATGGATCCGGAGAAGATTAAACCCTACTTCCAGGAAAGGATGAAGGATGGGATGGCTGGTGAAATCACAGTGGAATTCTTGAGTTTTGCTGCCCGCCCCTTCGATCAATCGGAGTTGTTCAGAGACCAAGGCTCAAAGTACGATGAGGACTAGAAAAGGCTAGAGGATAATGCAAGGGAGTGGAGCTACCAGGCGCTGCGATATAAAATCATCGAAATAGACAAGCTCCAAGCGGTCATCCTCAAGTTCATAGAACACATAGCTTCCAAAGGGTAGGAAGACAGCCCGGCCAAAGATGAAGAACTCCCTGAAGAGTAGCTGCAGTAAAAACAACAATTGGCTAAAGGACAAAAGAGCTATAGTGTCGTCAGCAAGAGGACGAAATAGGGACGAGACAAAATGTAATTTTAAATTGCAATATATTGGGGGGTAGGTGAAACCCTATTTCGTAATGAATCTTGGCCACACAATAAGAACTAATCTTGGCCATTCATTGAATCTTTTGGACACTATAAAAAGGGCTCTCCTCTCATTTGCAAAAGAGAGTTGAGTTGTAAAGACATGCTACTGAAATTTATAGAGAAAAGACATTGACTTGGTGTATTTTCTGAGTTTCTCACATGTTACTTGATTCAATCTCCATTGCTACTTGATTAACTTAGTTTTCATTGTTGTTTAGTTAGCTGTTTTCTTGCTTTGGGCAAATTTTAGGAATGTTGTTCCATGATTATGAAAATTCCTGCTATGTTGATGACTTCTTTTTCCATACTTTTTGTTGTTTGCTGATGGTAGATAGCTGTGTAAAGTTAGCCTGGACTTGAATTCAAAGCTGCTCCAAACTTTTATCTTTGTTTATGCATGCACATGGTAAATGAAAGATAAAACACTTGCAGACCTTAGAAGATAGCACAAGTTCCATGATACTGTGAGATTTCTAGTTAAGTGGAACATTGTTTTGAGAAGTTGTCTGTTGCAGGAACTCCATTGTCACTATTCACCATTAGTTGCACATTTAAGAATTTTCCCTCTCCTCCTTGCCTTTTCCTATTTTTATGACTGGCCTATGCTAAGGTTCATTGCACATTGTAAAGCCAAATCTAATGACAAAAAATGGAGTCCAACATTCTTGTTTCAACCTGCAGCTAATGCATAACAACTCTTCCATCCTAGGAACTCCATTCCAAGATCCAACTTCCATGCTTTGTATTCATGCTTTGCATTTCCTACGTAAGACCGCCTTGTGATTCCAACAAATCACATCAAACAACTGAGATATTCCACTCACTGTCAAGACTTGACATTAGAGACCTTGGGATAGTGTTTTGCAATCTGATTGTGGAAGATTTTCTTTCAAGAGAGGTAGTGCACCTATGCACTGCCTGTGTTGAAAAGTGCATAAAAAACACATCAACAGAAACAAACTCACACAATCTCATTTGACAAGTCACAAACAATCTTGAACTTTCCTTCTTTCGACACCACTTATTCAACTATATTTCCCTTCACAAACACTCAACTTTTTCTTTAGAGCTCCAAACCATTACTAGATCTTCAAACACCTTAGTCAACTTCATCTTGATCAAAACAAACAATTACCCAATCTACCCTTTCATTTTACCATTAACTCTCTTTATGACTGTCCTAAACTTCACAATTTCAACTCAACATAAAGTAATCTAACACAAAATAGTATTTAGACTAATATAGACCACACAATTTCAATTCTATTTCACTTCAAACAAATGTAAGCCATCTCTCATCTTTTATTCTTGACAATTTAACAAAATCATATACTGTGTATTTCATTTGTCTCCAAAATAGGGCTATTATTAGACAGATTAGTCAAAGCAATGGACTTTTTAACTTCATGCTTACACCAAACTTTATATCAAATGAGATCAAATTATACTTTGGTAATATCTTAATAAAAACAACCAAGAACTCACACTTAATCATCAAAAGCCCTTAAAGTTCTTACTGTCATTGGTTCCTTCATACCTTATTTACAACGCTTGTAGGTCTTCCAACCTATTTGTCAAGGCTTCATTCACATTCCAAGCACTATTACACAAGTCTATCCAAACATTTCAATTCCCTCCTTGCAGATTAAAACATATTCCAAATAGGTATCAAAACTTTTACAACACAAGCTTCAAATATTGTTGTCTCAAACAAATTTAGGCCTAATTAGGCCTGATTTGCATAAGGGTTTGTTGCTTTACTAACTTCTGACCAAAGTACACTTGTCCAGTGCTTGGGACATGTTTAGTTTGACTAGTATATTCTCTTCAAAGCATCAAAGTCCATTTACAAAATATTTTCACAAAACCCTAAGGGCTTAACCTTCATAATTACTTTGTTCACAGACTATACACCCAGTTTTTCAGTCAAGAAACTTCATTCCCTCGCATCTTATCTTTATGATTTTTCCCTAAATCCACTGAAACATGAAATAACATTCATAGTAGGATAATCTCACAAGAAACTAGAAGATTCCACTAATTAATAAAGGAGAAACATAATTATTTGTCTTTGCTACCATAACTAAGGGTTTTAGCAGTTTAAAGTAAATCCATAATAACTCACACAAATATTAACTAAAATGCATGAAATTTGATGTAACAAGAAGGTGATTGAGATTATTACCATATCCAACCATTATGCCATGCCACCAAGGCCATACAATGCCTAGAAATGCAAGATTTCTTAAGAAAAATGATTAAAAATTAGAGATTTTCCTTGACCTTATTCTTTATTCAACCACCCTCAAAGTTATAAAAGATACAAGAGCCTTTTTAAATGAAAAATAACTGAATTTTAGCCTTCTAACTACCTCTAACCGACCCTAATGACTCTTCATCTCTTCATATTTCCTTTTAGATTAAATTGACAACTTTTTACATTGTTTTCATTTTTGCACTTTTGGACTCAATAAACACTAAATGTCCTCAACATGACCTAAAATATATGAAACATGACTCTAATAACATGATTTACAAAGTAGGAACAATAACATTGAATCAAATTTCAAAAAATTGCTTCATAGAGGCCTAATTATGCCAAGGTTCTCCTGCACCAATACAAGAGATGAAAAAAAGACAAGGAGCCATTAAAAACTTTCAAATATTTCACTGACTCAACCAAACCTCCAAAAGAACAGTACAAATGCTAGCACTAGGGAAAACCCGAAAGAGAACACTAATGAAAGTGGACTTTTTTTTTCCAATTTCCAGAAGAGTATAAATGTTTTGAAAATGTTGTGGGTGTCTGGAAAATGGTGAAGGAATGTTGGATAGGGAGGGACCCAATTAGCCTCTTTAACTAGATTATTAAGAAACAAACAAACTCCAATACATTTTGGGGTTCTTCTGAGTAGGTTCCATCTTTTATTATTTTATTTGGGGGACCCAAAAAACCATAGGGGTAAAAACCTGTGGAGCTTAATCATTAAAGGCAAGGGGTCTGTCCATTTAGAAATAGACTAAAAGGATGGTTGCACGAGCGGCTATTTCACATCAAAGGTGGTCCAAAAAACTTCATAGACTAACTAACCAGACATTAGTACTACCTCAAAGGAACTATTGTCTTTGAGGAAGGTGCTCCAAAAAATTTCATAGACAGGTACAAAACATAATAGAAACCTTCCACCAACTAACCCAATCAACCTCCAAGAAACAAGACAATGACTCCTCTAGATGTTACCAAAACCCAAGGCTTCAAAACACAAGGTTGGTGACCCTACAAACCATTCCCATGCTTACCAAGTGATCTTTGATCATCATACCCTTACAAGGTCTATTGATACATTCACAACTATTGTTACCTCCACATGCATTTGACTAGTAATGACAACCTTGGTTTTTAATCCTCCAACCCCATACCTTGGGATCACATCACCATGAAAAAACTTCATCCAACATCCTTATGAGTGTAGGTACCACCAAATAGGTATTTGTCAGATCTGTCTTCCTCAAGCGAGGGAAATTTAGGAAGAGAAGAGGAAAGTGAGACATTTAGTAGGTCTAAAAGAGGGAGATCAACTAGAGGTAAAAAGATTAGAAGAAAATTTTGTAAACGCATGGAATTTTTTCTTGCTACAGGGGGGTCATGTTCTTATGATGATGAGAGCTTAGGCAACATTGAGGTACCCTTGAGGTACAAACATCTACGGAAACAACAGGTACCCAAGGAACTTCCTCCAATAAACACCGATTTTTGTGTCAACGAGAGGATATATCGCATAACACCATCGTCATTACATTGTTTGGGTATATTTTGCATGGACGGCATAAAGGTCTATTACAACAAAGTTACTAAATTGATGGAGTATGTCAGACCCTGTTATAGTTACAAAGATTGGATGTAGCTGGTTCGATGTACACAAAGTATGCATAGGTATGCATTGTCAGCAAATTATATACAACTAAAAGATAAGGATCAAAATAAAGGAGTGGCTATGTACATTGACAGAAGGCCAAAAGCATCAGGGAATATTGTAGGGTTTATAAATAGTACATGACCTAGGTCAACAAATAAGCAACCCAATTGCATATTCGAGGCACGCGAGGGAAACCGTGTATTCGTTTGTGCTATAAAATCAATAACTATAAGGGAAGAGTTGCTAATTGATTACAATTCGAATCGCATAGATACAGACATAATTACTATGGGGGTCGTACATACTATATACCATTTTACCCAAATTCTGATTAATGACTCCAATATACCATTTTGTTATTAATGACCCTTGACTCGGAAAACACAATCTTGCATTGCATCTGACACACATGTAAATAAACTCAATATAGTTTATTTAAAATTGAATACTTGTGCAATCTATTCAATATTAATTTCCACCATAAAGTAATTATGTGCCTATTTGTTTTAAACAAGCAAGCAATGATGATACTGCACATGACATTGGATTGCAACCTGATGAGGGTGGAGCACAACCTGCAAATGAAGGTCATGGTGTGCATCCCGGTACTGGATGTATTCATGTGCTATACAAAACACAATATGGATTAATACAATTAAACATCTTTAATTACAATTGGTGTATTAATTAATGTAACCTTTTTTGTTTCAACTTTAGAGCATGTAGAGCATGATCAAGCTAGACAAGATAAGGAACATGATGTGGCCCATCAAGCAAAGAGGACCACTCTAATGTTCTTTTAAACATATTTAATTGCAATTGGTGTATTAATTAATGTAACCTTTCGTGTTTCAACTCCAAATGATTTAGAGGATGTTCAGCATGTTGAGCATGAGGCTATAAGACAAGATTAGGAACATGATGTGGCCCCATCAAGTAAAGAGCACCACTCCAATGTTCTTTTAATTAATGAAATACTTGTAACAATAATAATAAAACATATCAATTTAACATTTCTTTGTTATTGTAGTAAACGCCCCCTTGCAGCGACCTCCACGTCGTGAGTACATGACTAGGCATACCATAAGATCACGAGCAGAGGGAAGAACAACTAAAGGGGGGACAGATGATTTAGAAAATGATACTCCACTTCTTTTGTAGCTGAAAACAAAAAAACAAAAAAAAAAGTGATTGTAATCATATTATGACAACCATATTTTTGATAATATGTTAATGAATGTTAAAAACTGATATTTTTGACAACCATATTTTTGATAATATGTAAAAATTGAAAGAATGAATGTGAATATGTTAATGAATGAATGTTATATGTTATTAATGAATGAATGATTAATGTTATATGATCGGGTATGGGGAATTGAGAGTGATGTGGGGGGGGATAGGCCAAATGAGCTTCCACTGTCATGTGGTTGGCCCTGTTAAGTAGAGAATATTAAACTATTCTTGAAAAAAAGAGAAGCTCAATAAGGTAATACACTTTTCAATATTTCATTATGCTGCACTTTTAAGCTTATGCAATTTTCATTAGTTCTCTTTGCTTCAATATGTTACCCTTTATACTTATTTTACTTTTTAACACATTTCATATGTTACCCTAGATGACAGCTTTTGCAGGGGAATCTATCCACGATGGATCCCGTGCCTAGGGATATACGAGTTTGGATTAGATAAACTTGGGATGTACTCATGTAGCACAAAAACAAAAGAGAAGAGTCTAGCCATTTCAACAAAAGAATTGGCTTGAGACTAGTATGTGGTTCAAACTAGGTCTAGGTATGAGGGGTCTAGGAGAGAGCCCTGTAACACAGCTGGTATTAAATCATTAAACATAGAAATATTGTAATTATGTGGTTAATGCTAAAATCATCCACAATTCACTATGTGATGAGTAGTTAGTGATGATGTCATGCCATTGTTTGGTAGGTTATTGATTCTGCGGTTTCTCCCAATAATCATCTCTAGTTGCTTACATGCCATTTGATCCATATGAGGGGCACCTTTCAATCTGGGTAGCAATTTTATAGATGATTCTCTTATTTAGTGACCAATGGAATAAGTGAATGGATGGATTTCTCCTAGTAATCGCCTTTCATCTGCTTCATGCACTGATGATAAAATAATCTTATTGGATAGAATTAATACAGTTATGTATTATATGTTGTTGGTTTGGTTTTCGGTTAGGGTTTAACTGTTATTTTTATTTTCCCAGGTATCATATGAGAAAGAACACACATATTTTGCTAGAGATCCATCACAAAAGTGACCTTCTCTCTCTCTCACACACACACACTTTCTCACTCTCTCACATACACAACTGACCAAAAATAGAATTTATTATTTGGAAATCATCAGTTGTTGATTTAATTTCTATTTGAACTCAATTGTAATTAGGTGGGCTTCATACATTGTGGAAACAATACTTATTTTGATTTGTGAGCTTGGTGTGTAGTTCAATGATGGCATCAGCATACATGTATGTTGTCTTTAAACTAACTTTTTCCTGTAAAATGTTAAGAACTTATTTTACTTTATTCCACTATGAGAGAAGAAGGTGATTATTAGATTTTTTCCCAAGGAGATCTTCACATATTTCAAATTTTACCATAAGTCTTCCATTTTTTCATTCACACCTGTCTCAACTATTAAAATTGATTTTATGATTAATCCTTTCAAATTAGTAGACAATTGTTTACTTTTTGATTGGTTAATGAGAGTTTTTGTAGGCATTCCACAACCTTAAGACACAAATTTGGGTCCCTACTTTCCATGTGTGGGTTTTCAACACTATGCCCATATGCTTTGGAACTTGCATTATTGTAGGACATGAGAAACGTAACCAACAATTTCTATGGCAATTTTTGCCCAAGTCTTCATTTTTGGGTCTTCTACCATTGTTATTATAAGCTATTTACTCACTATATGTATCCAAGACCAATTGTTCACACATTTCAAATTGAAGAGATATAACATATCAGTCAAGCAGTATCTATGTCACCCTTATCATGTTTTATGTTTATATTGGCACGATACAATATATCGACACAACATCTAGCAAGTTTCACTGATAAAAACATTGTAGGAATGGCGTACGTGAACAAGGAAGCACATTGTAAAATATCAGCATAGGCACATTGCATTCATACCAATCAACAAAAGAAATTGGGCTATATATTTTGATTAAAAAGGAACAGGGTATGTGCAGGATCATCGTGCAAAAAATAGGCCCTTAAGTGGCAAAAAATTTAGAAAAATCAGTGTTAGGCAACTTGAAATAAATATTTGAATACGTTATCTATATTATTTCAAAAATATGTAAGAATAGAATTTGTAGAAAATTGACTTTAGTTTCTAAAATACTAGGTTTATTTAAAAATAAATAAAATCTATTTGGTGAAAATTTGAAATTTGCAGTAGTACTTAAATTTGGAAAATAAGAAGTATGAACTAACCATAATAAAATGACAATATTTTTTGCAAGATTTTATATATAAGTAGAGGACTCATGTCTGGATGTGATGCATATTTTTTTGTAATTTTTTTCCAAGTAAATAATTAATTATGAATTTTTTGTTACAACTTTTAGGAAATATAAAAACCCGTTTGTTTGACCACCTTAACTTGGTCAAAAGTTCATGAAATTTAATTTTTCTTTTTTTAATCCTATAGTATGTGAAGCATAGAATGTGACGCATATTTCAGATTCAAAAAATATGATACCGTTTGAAAGTTATAGATGTTTTTCAATCAGCCTATCGATAAGGAATTTAGTCATAATTCTAATAGAAAATGAATAATAATTATTTATTAAATTCAAATTAAATCATAATTTATATTTTTGGAAGGCTGAGAATCTCCTCTAAAAACCCTTTTCATTTCATTAATTTTAGGTGAAAAAAAAGTCATCAGCCACATACCCCCATAATATTGCCACTTTTTGGCGCACCATGATCCTGCACATACCCAACAAATAGAGAATGTAGCACCACAGGAAATGCATATCAGCATAGCTCATGAAAATTTCCCCAACAAAATACTCAGCGGCCATCGGAAGCCTAACAAATGACAATTCCTATCTCATATACTACTCTAATGAAGATAAAAGACTTGTATCGGGGAAACATTCTTTTTGTTCTACCGATGGGTTATTCAAGAAAGTAAAAGATAGACTCACTCAAGATTTCGACATGAGGTACATCTATTAATAACATTTTGTTTCCACAGTCCATGATCATTAATAATCAAGATTTTTGGATAAAACTGTGTGCAATTTTTTCCATCAATGTTTCAGATCATACTCCATGATCCATCATTAGGATAATTAGCAGGTACATGATGAGGTACATCGATATATTTAATTGGAGGAACACATTGATATCAGAACAACAGAAAATGGACCACCCAACGACACATCTTACACCAATAACCTTTAGTCGGGAAAACATATCTCAAGTTACGCCGACATAGTGGATAAAATAAGGCACCATCGATGAAAGTTGTGTCGATGGAATTCATCATTGGGAGTATCACCATCGGAAGTAATGAATAACTTTGGGCCTGATAGAATGAAGTCTCTCTAATAGGATTACATCAGATAAGCTACACAAATAAAGGACGCAAGGAAAGACAAATACTTGTCAGAGTGACTTATATCGAAAGATACATCGACCAAATTATTCAGGCAAAGAACAAAACCCATACATATAACCGTGTTAGGGAGAGCAGATGTTTGAATGAATAATTTAAAAAAAAAACTACAAGGTTTCATCACAATTTCGATGAACATAGCCTGACGAACCACAAAAAATTGTGACAAGGTTGTTGTACATGCTATGTAGTTTTCGTCATAATGGCAATGATGGTTTGCTCCACCTCATTGGAAAATGGATGAATGTTTGGTATTTTTTTGATGATTTCAAATGGGCATTATGCAACATTTTGTGATTTGTTGTGTCAATAGATGGACGAAGTTATGTTGATTTTGCAACAAACACCGCCAACATTTTATGTGGCGCTGATCGATGATGCTAGGTCATGGTTTCGAAGTATAAAAATTGGTCGTTAAAGAGATGAAAATCCAGCGACGAAATTTAAATTAGTGTTCGTCGGTAAGTCGACAATATTTTACCGATATGCCACCAAACATTCATCAAAATTTGTAGTCAAATATAGTAGTGATTAATTTTTCATAGGAAGCATCATAAATAAATCCACCACAAGCCGCCAAAATATGTTGGTTTCACACCATATAAGAGATTTGATTATGATTTGAAATATCACATATAACAAGTTGACATTCGAAGTCCCTTTGACATGGTGATAGCAATAGATGATAGGAGATAGCGTGAGTCTACGTTGATCGAAGGTCTTCATTGGGCTAATAGGTTGATTTTAGCGAGACTTGGTGGTGAGTCCTTTCAATACTCCGATAAGATGTCGATGTGTCATATCAAAGATACCTATAATTTTTTGTAGGACAATAAAGTGAGTCCCTTCGACTTTTTATAAGCCTTTAATCTGAGAGACAAGCATATTTTGGCAAAACATCAAAGTGAGTCTCTTCGACGACCTGATGGGAAGTAAAAAGAACAATACCAAATATTAAGCATCAAAGTGGGTGATCCCACAATAGTGGTTTACAATTTTTGGCCAAACTAGACACTGAAATAATTTTTTTAACTAAATCTTTACTTTTGGGCACCTATAGTGGCTAAACCATGAGGAATTTGAAGATGATGCAAACTAAAGCTTCATGAAATTTTATCTATAGATTCTAATTATATTTTTTTCAAAAATTTTGGAATCAGATTGCACTTCTTTTTCCATCTCCCTCAAAAACTAGTTTTTTTCATAAAACAACATTTTTAAAAAGTGACACTCACCATATAATGCATAATTTTTTTTCCATGAAGCATAAAATTATAATTCTTTTGAATTTAGATTTGTAACTCCGATATCTAGTGTTTCCACTTGGTTAGATAGTTTTTTATTGAATATTTTTTCTTTAATCAAGTTTTAAAGTCAAACCAATTACAATTTAGACATAGCATGACTGCTTAACCTGTAACTTTTTTGGGGCATCGGTCCCAGCTCAGTTGGTTAAGGTGTTCCCTGTAGCAGGGCGCCCACCATGGGTTCAACTCTCTGGAGCTCCCATGGTACCGGTTGGTGTGTCCCGCCAGGACTGCCCACCACGGTAAAAAGTTTATCGGCAGTGGGGGGTTATATGGGGCCATGCTACACCCGATTCCCCTCGTTAAAAAAAAAAAAATGTGTAATTTTTTGTTGTATCAAAATTTAATTTATTTTTTGTTGGATCAAGGACTTCAATATCTAGTGCACTCATATTTTTCAAAATAAATAAATTATAATCTCTTATTTTTACACATGTGCAAAACAAAGAGCTTGATTTTTGGTGAAAAAATTATGTTTAACAAAACTAAAAAAACAAATACATAATAAAACCAAAACATATTAAAATTATATTTGTTGGATAGCTCATTCCAAGGACTACCTGATTCCAGTTGGGTCTATGAAGACTCCACCATTTTCATTTTCAACCCGAGCTTCAAAGTGCAAAAATTTTTATTTTTTTTTGTGAACAAAGTCAAAAATTAGGGAAAGGAGGGGTTCACCCGAACCAGGGGGGATTCGAGTGAACCCCCAAGGGTTTGAGCGAACCAAGGTTCTAACCTTGGTTCATAAAAGGGTTTCCATTTTTTTTTTGGTCGATTGGTCCATACATGGATTAAATGGGTTTGCTCGAACCATAGTTTGAGTGAACCCTCTTTTGGTTCGTTTCAACCCCCAAGATGAAAATTTTTGGCAAAAGGTCATTTTTTAAAAGTTTACCTTCCTCATTCAAATTGTAAACCACTTTTGTGGGTTTACCCAAGTATTTAAATAGTTAGCCACCAAGATTAGCATAAAACCTGCAAGCTATTGAATAAGCACATGTTTGGACATGAATACCAAAGACACGTTAGCATTCAAACTGCTTTGACAATTGAATCTCCAACCAGCATATTCAAGAAATGTGACTATAGTAGCCAAAAATAGAGTTGTTAAATTTCCAAGACATTGGGATTCCATAAGTGGTAACGGATCCAAAAGAGATTGAGGGCATGAAAATTCTCATGTGAACAAAGACTAACATTCCTATTCATAGAAGATCTCAAGGTTTCTATAAAAAAATAGATGGGTTTATTGGCCAAAGAGCCTGCATGACAATTGGCTCCCCTATAGCAATGGTCTACCTGAAATGAAGAGAATTTTTCAAGATGTGATAAGATAGGAAAAAGAAAATAATTCAAATACCAGGAATTTCTCTTTTTGTTCTTGATTGTAGATATCACTACCATAGAATCCTCTTTGAGAATGACATGAGGGATGGAGAGTTTTGATGCCAATTCTATGTCTAGCCTTAACATGTTAAACTCTACCACATTGTTAGTTCCATCTACAAGATGTTCACAAACTGCCCCAACAAACTTACCTTGCCAATCTCTTAGCACTACAACAGCATCGAATTTTCTAGGGTTGCCCTGTGAGACCCCATCAAAGTTGATTTTGATGAACCCACAAGGAACCCACTCAACCAACTCTCTATCAATTTTGGGTTTACTAGATTGAATGGATCTGACTTGTTGGAGTTTAATAAGAGACTAGTTTTTAGTAATGAAGACATCCCACAAAGAAAAATATTTTGAACCATGCAAGTTTTTGAAAACCCAAGACATAGTCACTTCAGACATAGCAATTTCAATTTTTTGTAACACTTAGGATACCTTTAAAGACTTTTTTGGGATATTCTATTATTCCTTTCCAACCAAATATTCCAAACTACTATGGAAGGATTGATCTCCCAAATACATGAAAGGGAAGAATTAGGAAAGAGGAGAGGCCAACTGGAAAAATGATTTAGAGTTGAATTGTGTAAACGACTTGACCAACTAAGTTTGTTCAACAACCAAGTCCAACAATTGTGAGCAAAATCACAGCCAATGAGAAGATGATTTGTAGATTCATAAGCTTGGCTACATAAGACACATAGGAATAGAGGTGGTATTCCTAGTGTATCCAAATGTGACCCTATTAGAATTATGTCTTTTAAGGCTAACCAAGTGAAAGCTTCATCTTTGGGGAGGACACACAGTCCCCAACATAGTTTGTAAGGCCATGGTTTCAATAGGGTGGTGGAACATAAAGCATTATAACCATCTTTAACCATGTAGTTACCAAATTTACTTTTAGTCCATACAATGGTATCTTTCTTATTGGAAAAAAATATATGACCCTTCTTAAGCTCATTTTTGAGAGAAATCTTCATATGAATGGGAATCAAGAGAAAATCAAAATCTTTTCAGGCAACAATACCACTATCCCCCAGAATTATATGAAGGTAGTCTTTAACTCTGTCCCCCCAGAGATCCTTGAGGATAGCCTCAATTTGACCCCAATCCCCTAAGGTTCAGAGAGTCCTGAAACCATTCTAGGCATCATCCCAAAAAATTTCTTTTTCCCCATTATGAACTAACCAAGAGAGATGAGGAAGGATCATTGATCTACAAGACGAAATAAAATTCCATACTTTTTAGCCTTGAGGAATATTTTTCTAATTGAAAATTCTTTCGTTTTCAAGAGATTTGGAGTATTTATGCCTCATTATTTGGCACCACCTTGTCTCAAGTTTAGCATAAAATTTCCATACCAATTTTTCCCCCAAAGCTTTATTTTGTAGGAATAAATCTCTCAGCCCTGCCCCATAATGAATTTTTGAACTGCATAAAGAGTTTCATGCCACAAGTGGGAGATTTTCTTCGAAGTAACATTCTCATCCCAAAGGAATTCTCTAAAAAATAAATGAAGTTCAATACCTTTTCCTTGAGGAGGCTTTAATATTGACATCAGATTGATGGGTAAGGAGTGAAGAATTGTTTTGATCATAATTAATTTTCCTGCAAAAGTAAGCCATTTAGATTTCCATTGCATGATCCTATTCCTATTGGATATTAAACTAATTAATTTGTCCCAGAATTCATGCTTTTCCTTCCCTAAAAAAAGGGGGATTCCAAGATATTTGCATGGCAAGAAATCACATTGAAAACCCCCAAAAAAATTAATTTGCTTTTCCACCAAAGGGTCAACATTTAAGAAGAAAATTTTAGATTTTTTTGGATTGAATGATTGTCTTGAAATAGAGCAGTAGTTTGTTATAACTTTTGAATGAAATTATTATTTAATTCAAAAGTCAATTTTTCATTTGGACATACACACACCTTATGCTATCTAGACATCTACATCTTGAGCTAATACATGCTATTAGTGTGAGACAACTATCTTCAATATTTTGCTAGGCATTGTCATAGACTACTATTGCAGATCCAAATCTAAGGGCAATTATTATATTCAAGCAAAATGGAGAAGGGAAATGGAGGTAAAGCAACGATGGCATGAAGACTTTATATTAATATTGTTTTATATTTCATGTTTTTATGCTTGTACTCCATTTTTGGTTTAGGGTTAGTTTTTATGCTTGTACTCCATTTTTGGTTTATGACTAATCTTAGCAAAGAGCATCAAGGAGTAGTGAAGAGAGTCTTTGGTACTTATGGGGCATTATAGATTATTTTATTTGCTACCATGGTCTCATGTAGCATAATGATGGCAGTTGTAGTATATTCAATGAGTACTTGTAGCACCTGGAGATTAAAGAGTTTGTTGATTTGAATAGAATAGAAGAGTGGATAACAAAAGAACTTCCAATGGTTATGTTTTTAAGTTGTTAGGTGGTACAATTGGTTGGATGAGAAAACACGTTGCAATCACTTTATCCACTACAAAAATTACGTTTGAATATTGAATTGAGTTAGTGAGTAGTTTAAAGTGGATGTGACAATCAAAGCACCATCAACTTAGCAAAGAACCCAACTTTTCACACACAAACAAAGCATATAAATGTTTAATATCATTTTTTCATGACATGACGAAGGATGGAAGGGTGATGTTTGAAAAGATCGATACTCTAATGAATGTTGTAGATGTGTTGACAAATTCTATGAGCATAGAGAAATTCAAGTGGTGTAATGAATTTATGGACCTCTAAGCCCCTAGCAATTAGTTTACAAATTGCGTAAAGTTATTTTTTTCTCTTGTAAGTTGTCTAACAAATGGGAGAATGTTGGGAAAGGTGTCAACTTTGCACCCCAATGTTTCGTATTTATAATTCATTGTATTCATTGTATTTATTATTTTTCCCACATGAAAAAGATTGCACCTTACTTTGAGGTGACACTTTTGGCCACATGTTCAATAAGTTGCAAGAACATCTAAAATCATTAAGGAACTATGGGATATGGGGGTTACTTATAATGAATTATACAGCACATGTAAGAGGATAATTGTAGGGAGTTACATAATAGAGTTGAATTTTGACCAACTCTATGTTGCATATTATGACATATCATAAGGCATCTTTGAATGGGCCAAAATGGAATGTTCGAGTTGGTGAGTTGACTATGAAAAATTATGGCAACGTAAGAGAATCTTCTAAGGTTAGCATATTGACTCATAATGAGACTTGTATTAGAACTCAAAGAAATTTGGATGTCATTTTTGGGAGTGATTTCTGCCATGGTTTATGGTTTACCATTTGTGGTTTTTGGATTTGTGTCTTCTATATATTGGTGCCTAGAATGAGGATGTAGTATGGCATGATTTTGTTGAGAGATATGTTGCCAAAAAAAATCCAAACTTGTGTTTGTTGTTCTCTTGTGAAGGCTTGAACATGTTGATGTATTGTAACCAACTTGGTATTGTGAATACATCGGTTCGAGTTTTGGAGGTTGGTTTTTTTTCTCATGATAGACACTAAGTCATTGTGGTATAATCTTTTGTGTGTGTATTTTCCTTTGAAATTGCTAGATCATAGTTTGCATGCAATTCTCTCATTGATTAACATAGGAAGTGTTTATGCTATCAACTTCCTTTCATTTCCCATGACTATCTATTACAAGATTTTCTAGTTCAATCATGACCACGACCCTATGTGTAACTCTTGACCTTTGCAAATTTGGGATGAAAACAATTACCTCACAATTTGGGGACATATTTTGAGCCCTTATGTCATGCCTACCACCTAATGCCCATGAAATCATGCTCTACTTGTGAATGAGTGATTTCTCTTGCTCACATTTTTCAATGACTTGTGATCTTACCATACACCTTTCTTCTAACTCTAAACTCAACTCACGCCATATAAAAAAAAAGAGAAATAAGCACATTTGAGGTATCAAAAAATAATTCAATATATTATATTAGGAAATATTAGAGTGATGATTACAAAGAGGTTCATATCCTTATATAGAGTTTGAGAGATGTGACCAACAATGACTAGATACTAATAATCATTGGCACTATTAAACACCACTAAGTCAACACAATGACTATTACAAAAGATGAGCCTTACATTCTAAAAAAAATGTTGACACAAGATTTTAAAATAATTTGCAAGATTTTGATAATGATTTATGTGTGTACAATGACAAGGAAATGGCTACCAGCACAATTGAGTATGTAGATGAGTTTAACTTATAACTTACATTCATTTTGACATTAAAATTAAAATGATAAATACTTGTTCTAGGATTTCTTGAAGTGCATCCTAATCTCAAACCACCCCATCGCCATTCAAGTTGCTTCTAGGTAAAACCATTTATCTAATTACAAATCATTGTGAAAGAGGAGAAAGATTACACTAAAAACAAACTTAAAGATCTAACTTGTCTAAGATACTACCAAACTCAATGAAAAAATAATTCCACTTGAAAGTTGTATCCAAATTTAATGCCTCCCATGCATAATTGTTGATAGATTAGTTGTAACTAAATGTGTGTGTGTGCCTCTTAACTTCAACACTCATATCCTTGTGCACATCCATATGCTTCAAATGGGAAACAAACTTTGGGTAAAAGAGAGAGAAAGAGAGTGTGTTCAATCTCAATGAAAGACTTGCAAGTCCCCTTCTACCTAGTGTTGAGAAAGGATCATCTTGAAGAGGGAAAAAACATTATAAATTAGAACTCTTTGTCCTGTCTTTAGAGGAAATGAAAAAATGATTAATATTGTTACTTTCTTTGGGGTTTAATCTCAAGAAATTTTTTTTGGCATGTATGGCCTAGACATTCCATTTCCTTTGACGAATTATAATACAGTATGAACGCATGCTTTGTTTTTACAATGTAGATAAAATTGTATCTAAAATCCAGCATTATTCATATATATATAGTAGTATAGTGTTTTTCATGACTATTCATTCAATTTTACATTTTTTTCTTTTTATAGAATGAAGCATTTGCCACGTAATAAGAACATGCTTTACAAGAAAATCTAAAATTAGGGAAAAACTGGGATATATATATATATATTACATTTATAATGTAATATAATATAATATAAAATAATAATAATATTTTATATATTATTTATATATACTATTATTGCATATTATTATATATTTATATATAACATATTATTGATTTTATTATATTATATACTATATTAATAGTACTTTCAATAGATTAATTAGTTATTAATAAGTTGGTTTTGAACCAACTAAAAGCTAAGAAAATTATCACTTTTAAATAAAATTTAATATTTGTAAATCTAATAAAATTTAATATTGGGCAGTGTCACGGCTGGCGTATAGGTCACTATTCACGTGCCCGACTTTCACATTTAAAAAGGTATTACTTGTCCAAGTTTGACATTAACGTGGGGAATTTGAAAATTTGTTGACATAAAATCAAATACTTTATGATATTGCTATCAGGATTCAACCGTGTAGTTTCGAGTCAAACTCATTGACCCATGTTTCATGAGTAGTGGTTCACCGGAATCCATCTCTCATGATAGCGAATGGTCCACTTAGCACTCATTGCATCTAGGTGATGCTCACAGAAATCAAATACTTTCTTTTTCAGCTGGTAAGCGCTGGATTAAGAATTACCTATATATTTATTTTAGATTTATGTTGAGATTATTTGTTGTATTTTAAAATAAATTATTTATATAAAAAATTTAAAATAATTAAATAATACAATGAATTATATAAAACAAATTTAAGTAAATCTATTGCATTAAAAAAATTGATATATATTTGAAATATATTTATATAAAATTAATTTATTTATAAATAATAATAATAAATTATATATATATATAATTTATTCTCTATATGTAATATTATTATATATTTATATATAACATATTATTTATTCTATTATATTATACTATATAAATTATTTTTATGTAAATAATATAATATCATCTATCAAAAGAATGATTGTCTTTATTTCTTACATTTACTTTTTTTTAAGTAGTTAGTACAATAATATGATTTATTACTTTCAACTATCATTCAATATATATATTTTTGTTAACTCATAGGTATCCCCACAACCTGTGTGGGCTATTACTATTACATTGTTACTATCTCTTTTACAATGGTTTTAAGCTTTATTTATACTTTTTTCACCCACCCTTAAGAATCATATTAAGTTTTAATTTTAGATCTAATATACCACAAAAAAAATCACATTGCTAGCCAAGAATGCAAAAAAACAAAGAGAGATGGATGGAGATAGCCAGGAGATAATTCCAACCCCATAGTATGATCAAAAAACTGTATCCCACATAATCAAAAGAAACCCAATTGCAAGAGAGAATTAAGTGGAACTTTCCTCAGAGGAGGCAATGTCTGTTGGAGGAGGGAAATAGGAAACCTCATGAGGCTCTATGAGGGCATGGCAGATTAGAAAATGTGTTGTATTATAAAGATTCTAAATTTTGTCACAAACAACATTACCATAGTGAAATCTTAATCTGAATAAACGATGATCAAACTCACAAGAATAGTCATCAATGAGTGCATGAGCCATTGAACAAAGTAGAGTAGAAAGGCGCCTGTGAGATAAAATATGTTGACAACAAAGTATACCCCCAACAATATTCATTTCGTTCAAAATTTCATAACCTTCCAGTGCAGGTTGCAGTGAGGAGAGTGGACAAATGTGAAGAAATATGTGTGTACCTACTAAAAACTTCACCATCTTGACACTCCAAAGAACATCCATGAGATTTGAAACAAATCTTGATGCAGTTTCGTGAGGCAGTGCCATGGCATGGAACTCTACCCATTCCTCACCAAGCACAATTGGAATTTCCTTAGCAATTTGCCTGCATTCAATTATAAAATTCCTTCACATCTTTTCAGTGTTAAGTGGTTGATTATCATGGATCTCATGAAACCTAGCAGCAACCAAAACTATGAAGGAGTTTTCCATTTTCACAGTGCAAGAACAAGCCAAGATAATGAGTGTAATGTATCAAAACTCCATTTTAAAAGAACTAGAGTTACTACCATGCCAATATGAGGGGCAGTCACACAAGCTTGCAATAAAAACACCAACTCCCAATTGTACCAAAGAGAGGTGGAAGGACAATTACCCAATAAATGGATAAGCTAGCTATAAGTACCCAGCAAGCATTGTCAGTGCCAACCAATAAAGAATTGAACTTTAGAATGTCAAGTCACACCAAATGGCATGAAATCAATGAAAAAGATATGGGGAATGTAAGTACATATTGCCAAATTTTGCATTTCAATGTAACAGATGTCACATGGAACAATACACAAATCCCAAATTTTCATTCACTAACTCATTCAACTAGAAAATACGATGAAACTTTCCAACAAAAGATGTATAATTAGATGTATTGTTGGGTCCCTATGTATTTAATGTGAAACTTTCAAGAAAAAATTAAATTTATGCCCGATGTTTGTTGAAATTGTGACGCTCTATGATTTTTGTCACTATTCTAACATACACTTAAAGTCAACCATCCCATTCCATCAATATGTGGGCTGACATATGGTTAGCCTCCTTAATTTGTGAGCCAACGGGTATATGGTTAGCATTTGCCGAGGTTCCAATGAATTTTTTTTAATAAATAAAAGTGAGTTCGACAATTTATCTATACTTGCGATAGTGTTTTGCTATACTTGCGAGTTTTCTATATTTGTGACAGTTTGTGGATGTTATAGGTTGAATTTTTTTGGTGCAAAATATAAAAATTATTAGATTTTGTTAGTTGTCTATGATTAAAAATTATTGGAGTGTGAGTTTGATATTTTTTGAAAATCTAAATATTCAAGCTTGGTAAAGAAAAATCATGTCAGATAATAATAGTGCAAAACAAAATGAAGATACAGTTGCTAGATTGTGGGCTAGATTGAAAAGAAAGGGTGATGGGAAATGCTATTGTCCTTGCAATAATTGCAAGGGCTTAAAGACAAGAAGAATTTTAATCCCAATTGCTGAGAAACATTGTAAGCAACATAGTCACATTGAAGGGGGGCATGATTATCATCCATTGGTAAGTTGTTCATTATATGTCTTTATATTGATTGAATTTGTAAATTTTTATATTATTTTAACATTCTTTATATAAATAAAAAATCACTTGATCATGATCATGGTTTATTTGTGTCAATCATTATTATAAAGGTGGGGCGCCCTAGGGCACATGATATGGATTATCACGGCTTGAAGAATGTGGTTTTGCAAGTGGAGGAACATGGAGTTGTGAATATCGAAGATGAAGTTAATCATCCTATGGAAGAAGATGATCATGAGCCAGAAACCACAATTGAAGATGATGGTAGAAATACATTGATCCATAATACATTTAGTGGCATAGCTGATCATAATGATCGATATGACTTTGATGATGTTCATGATTTACTTGTACTTGAGAAGGCATACAATCCCCTTTGTGAAGGCTCTCAAACAACTCTTCTCTCTGTTGTATTGTTGCTGGTGAACTTGAAGGTTATGAATGGTTTATCCAACGTAGAAATCTCATGAATGTTAAGGTATGTCATATATGTCATCTTTTTTCATTTATTTTTGTTGTTAGTTCATCACTAATAAATAAAGGATAAAATATGTACCATTAATATTCTTTATATTAACAAATATATTAATCACCCATATTATTTAATTATTTTCAATTATATTGATGTATATATATGTTGAGTTTTTTTTTGCTTTGCATACATTCGGCCAAGAATAAATATGTTTATCAACTGACAATGCAATAATTTTTACATGTTTGACATATTACAGGTGAAACACCACAAGGCTATGTGGTGCAATGGTCATAAATTTTGAATCAAAAAGTTGGATGACACAAAGAAAACTTGTGATTCTAGGATAACTGCAGTCTTTCAGGTGACTAATGTTTCATCTAGAAGTGACATACATCCTATTGGAACTATTAAAATTTGATGATTTTTTCCTATCTTTCATACCCCCTAACTCTCCATATCAGTCCTTCCTTATGCATATGTTCTTCATTTCATGATATGTTTACTCAAATTTTTTCTCATATTTTTCCCATAAATCATCTATATCTGTGTTTTCCACATTTTGGTCCATATCGGCATGACTCTGTTTGGGTCTCCCTGACCCATTGTGTTTTTCTGCTAATATTTATCTATTGCAGGTCCATCGGTAAGACCTTTGTATTGTTATAGCAACCAGTATTCATCTATGGGTGGCTATCGGCATAACATTCATGTTGTTTTGGCGACTGAGGATGCACTTAACAGCTTGAGTTTTGTCCTCGAGGTAGCGTCTCATCAAGCTTGAAGTGTCTCCCCAACTAAATATATGGAGGTTCATTGGTGTGAGCTTGGCAGTATCAACATTATGTCTGGGCGGTTATCTTTTGTCTTACCAACTGGTGGTGGGAGGCTACTTATCGGCAGGAGTTGAAAGTCTTCAGTGAAATGTCATAACGAAGTGTATATGTCTCACCAATGAAGCACAAAAGATTTCTTTCAAACGACTTTCAGTGAGAGATAAAGTTACTGAGATAAGGTCTCAGTGAGTGACCTTCGGTCTTGCCAACTTTGCACATGAAGTTTCCATCACGGGGCGTTTTGGTGAGACAAAGATGACTTCGGAGTAAGTCTTAGCAAATACATATGGGTCTCACCAATGGAACACAATGAGGGCCTTTTTCAGTGTGAGATTCGCTTTCTCTTATCGATCTATGATGGCGTTTGGGGTCCTTCGATATAACATAATTCAATCTCTGAGAGGTCTCCTCGACATTGATTTGTCTCACCGATAATACACATAGGAACTCAATCGGTGAGAAAATATTAATTTCTTGATGAAGATGAATATAACAAAAGATATTGCTCAGTGTGACTTATTTGATTTCAGTGTGTGGTGCTAGGGAGGTGCCCGGGGCCTCACTGAATGGAAAGCAGAGGTGACTTTGTCAGCATGAAAAATTGGATTGTCACAGCGACATATGAGATAGATGGGGGCCTTCGGTGAAACATTGTGTGATCTGCATGTGGTCTCCCTGAATGTGCTATTATCTTAGCGACTTGAAAATGATAAATGACTTTCAGCTTGACACAATGATTTTTATATATTGTCTCCCTGATATCATAGTGTTACAACGAAGGAACATAAGAAGACTATGTGACTTCAATGTAACAAACATGAGGTTGTAGCGACATACAGGAGGAAAAGGTGCATATCGATGAAACATAAAGAGATCTGAATGACATCTCACCAACTCAGATGAAGTCACAGGGAAAGTGAATAAGACAAAAGGAGTGATTAATGATTTAATTGCCTTCGGCATAGCTAACGGGATGTCTCAGCGACTGTTTCACTGACGAATAATAGAAATTCAAATATTGTGGCCGACATGTAAGTGTTTGAAGACTGTTGTAGGCTGACATAATTTGAGCCCGAATTTGATGGTTGGCCGACATGAGAGCTCAATATGATATGTTTTCTGATAGTCGTGTATAAATAGGCATCTTGTAATTGCAAAATAACCACCAGTTATTAGATATTTGATACATAGCAAGTAGATGTACATTAGAGTAAAATTATCATATCAGAGACTATTGTTGCATGATTTATGAATGGAGGTATTTATGAAAGTCTGATGATGTTGTTGCATTTTTCTGGTGCCAATTATTTGTTGAATCTAATGAAAGTATTGCTAAGTTGTCTCCAAGATGGATTCTTTCTTATTGTTTAAATTGATATAACAAGTTTGTATTCAATTTATCAATGCACATTTGTTGTACTCGTGTGATTGATTGATTGGTTCTTTCAAGTAAAGACTAAATCCTTTTAGTTAATCACAATAACTAGAGAAATTCATTTGGATTGTTCAAGTAGAACTTAGTAATCACATTCTTGCATGTTTATACAAGTTGTAAACATAATATATGCCAGATAATTTGAGTTTTCTCAAACAAGTGTTGCTCATCTTGATCTCATTTGACTCCACATACCCAATAAGGCACTAGTCTTTGCACTTCATCACTTGGATTCATTCAGTTTCTTTACATCTATTAATTAAGCCTTCATTTTAGGATTTAGATCAGAATATTATCACTACTTTCAAGTTTGATTTCATTTGTTCACCTCCAATTACCATTGTGAACAAACTGTTGTGAGAAGATAATCACAAATTAAGTCTGCATCATTCAAAGAGGTACACCCACCCAAGTTTAGCAGCACCTAAAGAGTAGAAGGTTGAATTATTTTGACCTTGTTTGTTACCCTGAAGAGTATCAAGAGATTGGTAGCCTCTTGAGGCATCTTTCCTGCATTTTTGAGAGCTAACACATCCAAAAGTCTCAAAAAATTGATACTATGGGATTTTGGAAAATATACTTGAGTGTGACTTTAAATCCTTCAAATTAGTTTTGTTCGTCGTCTAATGGTACAGATTACGATTGAATGAAAATGATACCAAGAGAACTATTATTGAACATGATAATGGATTTACCATGGTTAATACAAGGTCGATCGAGCGAGCTAGAAATGAGTCCTATGTTCTTCCAAGCCAATGTGAGAAGGTATTTTACTCAGAGGTTCCAGGTAAATCAGGTTGGTCATTTGTTGTTAGACATTATCCAAGAGGAAGGTCGATAAAGTATAATGTGGTGGAAGAAGAAGATACCAAAGAACTAGAAGATGATGTAGATGATGATCAAGACCAACAGTTAGTTGATGATGTGCCTGACGAAGATGTCAAAGAAGAGGAACTAGATCATGATGATGGAGGAGTTAATGTTCATGAAGATGATATTTGTGTGGATGATGACATTATCAAAACTGATGTCAATGATGATGATGATGATGATATGACTTATCCTTACAATGTCGAATTTGGATTGAATGATACAAAACAAAGATTTGGATGAAGAAGAAGATCAATGACATTGAAATGTATGATTTATGCGATTATATTATCTATTTGATATTGATTTCTTCATAGAATTATATTTGACTTATATGGTTAGATAATTAATTAATGATGTTTTTAATTTGTATGCCTTTACATAATTAATTCATGTGCTTTCTAATGTTGTTAATTCAAGATGCAGTTACAACTATTGTAGCTCTCCTAGAAATTTCCATATGATCAAATCCTAATTACTCTATGATTATTTATGATTAGATTTTATTTGATCATATATTTGGTTATTTCATTCCCTAAAATTTAGTGTTTCCTCATGTTGACCCCACATAGTGACATGTGAATGGGGCCAACATTGAAATTTTTTCAATTTGTGCTTGTATGGAGTGAAACTTTACATGGTTAGCCTAGACACATGTATTGATGATATGGGAGGGTTTCGAGACTCAAACATGAGGTCATGATATAGAAAGGCATCTTGTCCTTCCTAATAATAAAAGTTGCCTTATTCTTCATCTGTTTCATATATTGTTCTTAGCATTTCTTTGGTTAATGGTTTCAAAAGATGAGGCTCTCTAAGCCTCACCCTAGATCTATTACACACTAGTTTCTTGCATTTTCATTAGCAATGAATATTTAGATGATCTTTAAAAATCTCATTGAATATAAGGATGATAATAGGAAGCTAAAAAAATGAGTATATTTTGTTTATGGAATCTAAACCACAAGTTTTGTCACTCTAATGCTAAAACCAAGTCAAATTAACCCCTAACACATATTGGAAAAGTCAAAACATTCCTTTCTTTCAAATTCACAAGAATGTATAAACTTTTTGAAACCACACATGCATGTTATGAAAGTGTATGGTAATCCTACTTATAGCGGAAGTTCACATGATAAGCTAACCAATGGCACTATATTGGAGGATAAACCCACCTATGGAATTAATTTAAGAGGTAAGGAACAGCTATTAGTGGAATTTTTAGTCTTGGATTAATCCAGAGTGCTAAAATTAGTTCTAGTGTTCTTCCCTTGGTGTTAGATTTATCTCTACAATTTCCCATACTTAACCATTTCATCATCCCTTTTCCCAAGCTATTTGTATCATAATATATACTTGGTCCAATCTCACATTATCCCCTTAGGTAATTATCCATTTCCTCCAAGTTGAATGGAGCCTTTTGTACCAATGCATCTATGTTTTCCTACCCTAATGGATCAAGACTTGACATCACCTTAACAATCTTCTTTATGTCATAGCATTTTTTTCAAGTTCCTTTGGCATCCTTTAGATGTGTCAATATTAACTAGATTTAATATATTAATTTTAAAGTCTCTTCACACATTCCATGACAAGAAAATGACTCATTTGGATTAAGGAGTACTTTCCTAAACCATTTTTTCATATTCAACAATCTCTTCTCACACCCACATCATAATTCATATCCATGTTAGTTGTAATGAATGTTTTAAACCAACAATCAATGAATCATATGATAGAAGAAAACTCATTATGCTCAAGGATAAGAATCAAAGAGACTAAAGGAATCGATTCACTAGATATGCTCCCCATTACTGTAATAGACCAATGTAAAAAAATAAGTCATAACAAGAATAGGACCAAAAAAAATTAGGAAAAGAAACCTTTTAGGCTACATTAATAAGACGTTCATTGCAAGCATTTCTTCCATGATGTTTAAATGACAAAATATCAGATATCTCAATCTTTAGTCAAGTAGCATTTCAATCACGGATTCTTAGACATCCATCATGAGTAAACATCACATATCATAAGCCTTTTTAACAGTCACTAGGACCGTAGATAATATTCAATCATGTCATAGGAAATAAATCATCAAAAAATCTAAAGAAAGAGAAAACCAACTATATAAGCTCAACAAACCACCATACAAAAACTATATTTTGTAGAAATAAAATAAACTATATGTTGACATAGCATATATATAAACTATATATTTTAAATTTTGGCCCCATACGCGTAGGAGCACAACATAGCATACTGCACCGAGACCCTAACTAGAGAGTTGCACCGAGAACCACTACATCCAAGCCCTAAGTGGAGAGTTTTGAGGCTTCACTAGATGAGTGTTGCAAGGCCATTGAGTCGAGGAGGAAGACTAGGAACCATTTGGCAGGAGGAAAGCCAGAGTGAGAGGTGAGGGAACTCAAAAAGGGAAAATTGACAAAGGGACAATGATTGTAGGTGATATTTTCCCCCACATTTAGAAATCTTTTTGCAAGTACAACAATTTAAACTCTATTTTTTCCCATCGAGGTGTTGCATGTTATATTTTGGTCAATTTGAGCCAATGTCCCATTGAAAAACCCAAGTACTACCTAGTACTACTGTTTGGTTAGTTTGAACAACCAAGCTTTGAGATGTTCAATTAGTTGGGTGGCCATTTTTGTCCTATGAACTGTAGTTTTTGTATCTATCTTAGCATTATTTTTCTACTATAATATTGAAAGGAATTCCCATCACATAACAGCACACGAAGTTCACTAGGGTTCAAATTTATAATCTTCAATGAAATAAATTTACATATTGAGGTCCACAAATGATCAAAGTGACTAAAAACAATACATGGCCTGTGAGTACGATGAAAAATTCCTAGTCCCTATCCATAAGAGAATGTATATAAGTACATGATCCATAGTTAGAGGAAGGAAACTGTTGTGCCCTTAGCACACACGCCCCGTTCGGAATGGAGACCCTCTTTTCTTTTGCCTTGTCGGGTTGCTTTGTCGCCACCTCATTTTGCATGCCTCCCTTTTTGGTGTCTCAGATGGTCAATATTGCTTTAAACTCCCACCATAAGTTGACCATGCCTTCCCCTTTTAATTTTGTCATGTTCTGGGGTCTCGCAAATTCCCTCCAATAGTTTGACCCTGCCAACGACCCTAGGCCCTGCCAGGCCCAACCATTCAGGATTCCCTCGCCGGGTTTCCCTGCTGAACCTATCATTCCTGATAGCGTCTACTTCGCATCCTCCCAGACCTCAGGGTCCGAACCCTGGCATGACGTTTATTTGAAATTTGTTCAAAATTCTGACAGCCATTTTACCCTTTGGACCCTGAACCCCGGAGTTCTATTTTTGGGGTTCCGACCTTGCTTTGTTGTTCCTAACGACGAACTTCCTGCAACATCTTTCCCTGCAGGTCCCGCCACCATTTTTGCCAACCGAAATCTGTGGGATGTCTTGACCACCTTTGGGTGCTTCGGGCCTGGCCATCCAGAATTCTGTGATGACTCCGCCATCCACGACGACGGATCTTTGGTGGAACTCCACCCTTTCGGACCTCGACTCTCTCTCCACCGCCGCCATTCCAACCCAAAACTTCAACGACCGCTATCAAGCACCTCCCCAGCCGTTGGACCTCGGGTTTCTTGCCGTCGTTGCCATTTTTTCAATTTCACCAACTTTTCTCTAGCCCTACCTACATTCAATAAGGTCATTAATGGCGATTAGGGGTATAAAATGCCCACTCCAACCCGTCTTTATCATTTGACATAGTTGCAGATCGATTGGAGAACTTCATTGAGGAGCCCATCGTCTTCGATATAGTCACGTTCATCGCCTTCAGCATCATTTCATCGATCTTAGGTGGATCCCACATCTCCCCGCATCGCATGTTTGAGATAGGACCTCTGTTCGCCCTCCCTAGCATTATTTTAGTGATTTCTAAGGATTTAATTGAATAACAAACATTAAGAATGCATGAAAATAATAAAGCACGGCATCGCGCACAAAACCCATGTGTTGAAAACTTGAGAAACCTTCGTGGGTGCCCTTGCTACCAATCTAGAACATTACACTGCCGTGGCTATTCTTCGCATAGGGAGATCATCCCCTTTAGCCCCAAGGCCTGCCTTGGCTGTCCGTGATAAATGATGAAACTTGCCGCAGATGGAAATTTCCTCCCTTGGGCTCGGGCTATCAGACTTCCTTGATCGGAAGTCACCCTCGACGCCGCTGTATAAATAATGAACTCTTGCTGCCTCTCCAAGCTCCGGGGTCCGCCCTTCTCCTCGCCATGGGCATTTCAAATTTGTTTGGGCACCCTTCAAGTTTGTGGACCCTGCCATCAGGAGTTCCACTCGGTTTCCTTCGTGTTTGCCTTTGAGTTTCTAGCGGAGCCCCGCCATCCGGGTCCCAGGCCTTGATTCTCCGATTGGAGTCCCAACTAAACTCAGAACATCTTTATCCACTCTAGGCTCTGGATGCCAGGTGTCTATGCTTCCTTATCCACCATTTTGATAGCGAACTCTTTCAGCCTCTCCATGCTCTAGGCTCCGCCATTCTCCTTGCTATGGGCATTTCTATTTTGGACTAGCGTCCTTCAGATCTCTCAGGCCTGGGGGTCCGGACATCCATTCTCAGGATTCCACCTTTCTTTCGTCGTCAGGGAAATATTCATCCATCACCAGAACCTCACAATGACATCCCTTTTCTCTTGGTGATTTCCCCACACCCTTCTAATCTTCGGTCTCCAAACCCCCATTCGCCGCTGGGGTGCCACATGAACGACTAACGCCCTCCACCTCGCTGGGCTCCAGCGATCGGGACTCCTTCCTCCCCTGCCATTCCAAATGCAATTCTCACCTCGCCCCTCTGAGATTTGGGCTCCACCCTCCCATCACCACCAAACTCAAAGCGAAATCATATGGCGCTAAACCCTTACTGCAAGGCTGCCCCTTCCAGACTTCCGTCCCACATTTACCATCCCAAACGATGAAGGGTGAACTCCTCCCCAGTGCCACTAGCCTGAATCCTCAAAAATAAAATCACAAACCATTGGCCGCCCTTTGAACCTCCAGACCCTGGACCTTTGAGTTCTATCTCTAAAATGTCATTTTCAATCTGTTGTCTGAAACTCCTATCTTTAGACAGCTCTCCGGCTCGAGACTTCTAGATTCTCCTAAACTGATCCAAATGAGCCTAAATCTGGAATCTAACTTCGACCCATGTACTTAATTCCGGCCCTCTTCATTGCGAACCTCTTGAAATACTAAAATTTGATTGAAGAGAATCTCTAGGAGCCCTCCACCATGTTTTCCCTTCCAAACAGCATTCCTGCCGAGGAAGTCCAACCCTCTGGGCCTGAACTGTCCAAATGCCTTTAATTAGAAGGTCAATAACATCTAGAGATAAAAGGTCATGATATGCTTAATTGATAGTTCAAAATAAATGTTGTTTTCAAGGTGTCAGCTAACATAAATGCTTTGTGATCCATTGTGTTGACAATGCCCCTACTTGCAGTATATATGGAATCAGGCGCAGGACCTTCAGGGGCATCCACCGAGAAGGACAAAGGGAAGAAGTCAGAAAGGACCCCTCGAGGGAAAGAGGACAAGGACCAGATGAATTAACAATTCTAGGGTGAGCCTCTCCACTCAAAAGTCACCACAGATTGGAAGGAAATTACT
This sequence comes from Sequoia sempervirens, assembly GCA_007258455.2. NCBI lineage: Eukaryota > Viridiplantae > Streptophyta > Pinopsida > Cupressales > Cupressaceae > Sequoia > Sequoia sempervirens. Next base: position 236,100 of record VDFB02072274.1, read on the forward strand.
GACACCAACATAGGCCAGGTGGATATTGATGAATTCACACAGAGGGTTAGGGTCAACTTGATGACAAAGAATGCAAGATTAATAAGATAGAGTGGAATAGCGAAGGTTTCCAGATTCCCTCTATCCCTTATGGCTCCTGAGTTGGTCATGGCTTGTCAGGAGGTGTATCAAACTGACACAAGGACAATCATTGATAAAGAGGGCAACATTCTCACCAACATGTCACCTGAGGGACTTACAAAACCTTCCATATTCCCACATTTCAAGAGATGGAGGTCCCCACCATAGAAGAATGCCAGGCGGCATGGGATGATAATCCGACGGGCTATAAGAAATCAATAAATTTGCATTGGCTCAAGGAAAGACAGGGCAGCGCTGCGAAGGTTCCTCAAGAACTCTTCTGCAGCGATTTCTACGAAGATTACCACGACTTGGTGACCATGTTGAGTAGGGTTATGGGTCTTCCTATGGCCACTTATTTTCAGGAATGGATGGTATATTTCATTGAGTAGATCCTGCATGGAAATGAGGACGTCACAACAAAGGCTTCATTCTGCTGGGGAGGAATCATAAGCAACTGCTTCCATGAGTAGTTTGTCAACGTGAAGAAGAGCTCCAAGTTTTATATGACTTCGTATCTCATCTATTCCTTGGTACATCGGAGGTAGTACAATGGGTTGTTTGTGGCACTCGATCAGGAGCAGGGGCAAAGACTGAAGGCCTATGATAGGTATCCATAGCTCCAATACTAGAACTTCAAATGGGATTATTGTAGGGTAAACGATGCCTTCATTGGCCATATCATTAGAATGATCACCAGGGACTTCGAGAGGAGGGTCTCCCATAGTGCCAGGGAATTATTGAAGTAGTATGCATTTCTTTTCATTCAATATCTAAAGTTTACATACATCCGTGCCCAAGGCTTCACCAAAAGGCCAAATAGATTGCCTCAATACCCCAATGACCGAATCATCCTTCTGGAGCTTTCTCGACAACTCCAACACTTGCAGGAAATCTTTAGCAGCAAACACATAGCGGGGATCTCCTATCCCATGACCCTTGGCTAGGGCATGTACCTACTGCAAACTTCCCAGTGTGCTGGTAACTCTGAGAAAGAGCTAAAGGACTATCACTTCTACCTACACACTCCTCACCCACGGATGGACCTGCATGGTCATGTCAGAAAATCACTGGGGTCGGCATATGCCCATCTTCACCACATCGAGAATTTCTAGGCCAATTGCTAGGATGATAAAGAGGTCTGTATAAGGCACTACATGTGAATTATCTCATAGTTCATAGGAAGGGTTTAGCCATTTCCCGTACCTGACTAGGTCAAGGAGGACGAGGCTACAATAATGCATCACAGGTACCCTACGGTCGCCAATTTGCCAATACCATCAATTGACTAGGACGAATAGGAGGTCGACGACCTAGATACCATAACCCAGCCAATCTTGGCCTGTACCAAAGAGTGGATTGATGGGCAGGTGGCTCAATTAAAGAAACAAGGAATAATTCTAACTTATGAAGGGCTCAAAAGTGAGCTGAGCGCCACAGAAGATGTTGCTACCACCACTTCAACTGGCGAGACCTCTAAGTCTCCTCTGGTCACCAGATCGAAGAAGAGAAAAGGGATAGAAATAGAGCAGGCTCTGGACCCCAAGGTCTACACAAGGAAAGAAACAAGAGGCTCACCTCCCAGAAGGCTCAAGCAGATAGGGGGCACTGCGGAACAACCCTCAACCCAAGAGGAGGGGGTGAAGGGTATGGATCAATTGGAGCCTCTCCTGGCTCTCCCTGCCCCTCTTGTTGCACCAACCACCTCCCTGGATATGGTCGCTGTATCTCCCCCAGTAGTGGACATTTCTGTCCATATTGCCCCTTTGCCTCTGGCTGAGTCTATAGTATTTATTGACTCCTCTTCCGCCATGACTACTTCCCCTTCCTCCACTGCCATGTCACCAATCATGTCGCTCCCTCTAACAACAATAACAATGCCTATTCCCACTTCCACCATGCCCGAGGCTCTCTCAAGGAACATGCAGAACCTTCCCCTTGAGCTCTCCCAAATCCTAATGGATCCAACTCTACAAGTAGCCCTTGTGCAGGTCCTCGCTAGTACTTAGCCTTCACAACCACCGACAGGGCCATCGACTATGGAGGCCACCATGCTAATCTCTAAGGAGTGGAAGGAACAAGAGCGGGAAGCCTCGAAGCCTATTGAGGATGAGGTTGATGAGTACCATGAGCACCCAGAGTACGAACACCGAACCATTGACAGGGTGGCTTATGAGGAGGAGGGAATGGGCTCTTTCAAGAGTGGGGATGAGGAAGATAGCTTCGATGCTAAGGTAATCATACAAACCTTTGACAAAGACCTTGAGGAGGAGATGGAACAGTAACTGAAAGACACTGAGGCGAAGGTAGAAAGGTCACCCCATGATGAAGAAGGGTAGCCAACAGAAGAATAGTAGCAAAAGGATTTATCTAAAGGTGGAACTCATGTTGTTAGAGACCCTGAGATTGAGTCTACTGAAGGGAAGGAAGAAGAAACAACAAGAAAAGAAAGTCCCATTCAGCAACTATCCACAGGGCTACCTATCAAACACCTCATATTCATCCATGACTCTGATGAGGAGGAGGAAGATGCTGCCAGAGAGAAGGAGAAGTGCCTAGAAGAAAAAGGAATAGAAACCTTGGCTTTGACGAGAGGGGCGAGGGTGGTCATGACTCACCCAAGGGAAAATCTGTTGTGCCCGAATGGTTGGAGAAGAACCTCGAAAGGAAAACCCCTATGCTAAAGGACCCAAGGGAAAGGTTGGAGGCCATCTTGGCTCAACCCCAAATCACAACAAAGAAGGAGAAGAATCCCAAAGTCTGATCCAGGGTAATGATGGATGTTTCCAGGTCTCGAGCGGCACAGATAGCAACACCTACAATTGGCCAAGCTGGGGTAAGTTACAATATCTCCAACTTCGACTTGGGAACTACCACCAAAGAGCAAAAATTTGAGCACCTTGAAGAGTCAGTGGCTATGGTGGTGCATCTGATAAAATAGGATAAGATCTCGAAGGATGAGCTCAACTCATAGGTTGTGGCTTTGACAAACTATATACAGCAATGGTCTTCAGTAGATGACCTACCTACCGCATCCACGACCACACCTCAACTGCTATCCAAAGAGCAGATTGATAAGATGGAAAGGAGAAAGAACTTGGAGAAGACCACAAAGGATTGGTTCTTATGAGTCTTATACGTCAGAAACATGGGAATTAGCTAGGTTGTGCGAACAACCAACAAGTTCTTAGACTTGTTACAGTCTTTGGAGGGCACAAGGAAGCTCTGCACCGACTTCCCTACTACCTATGACCCCAACTTTTTGAGGATCGAGGCTATCCTTCAGTTGCCGGAAGCCACGTGGGAGAAGAAGCTAGCATTTAAGAAAGATGATCGCTGGCTAATGGATGTGTGGCAATGAGACTTTGATAACTGGAAAGAAATATTGGAGCAAATCATGAGCAAGGTGGATTCAGACATTGAATAGATCAAGGAAATTAGGGTGAAATGTGCTTAGTACCTTAAGTTGATGATGGATTACGACATGCCCACAGTACAAATGGATCCAGAGAAGATTAAACCCTACTTCCAGGAAAGGATGAAGGACAGGATGGTTGGTGAAATCCCAGGGGAATTCTTGAGTTTTGCTGCCCGCGCCTTCTATCAATCAGAGCTATTCAGAGACCAAGGCTCAAAGTATGATGATGATTGGAAAAGGTTGGAGGATAATGCAAAGGAGTGGAGCTAGTAGGTTCTACGATATAAAATCATCAAAATAGACAAGCTCCAAACGGTCATCCTCAAGTTCATAGAACACAACTTCCAAAGGGTAGGAAGATAGCCCAACCAAAGATGAAGAACTCCCTAAAGAGTAGCTGTAGTAAAAACAACAATTGGCTAAAGGACAAAAGAGCTATAGTGTTGTCAGCAAGAGGATGAAATAGGGAAGGGACAAAATGTAATTTTAAATTGTAATATATTGGGGGGTAGGTGAAACCCTATTTCGTAATGAATCTTGGCCACACACTAAGAACTAATCTTGGCCATTCATTGAATCTTTTGGACACTATAAATAGGGCTTTCCTCTCATTTGCAAAAGAGAGTTGAGTTGTTGTAAAGACATGCTATTAAAATTTATAGAGAAAAGACATTGACTTGGTGTATTTTCTGAGTTTCGCACATGTTACTTGATTCAATCTCCATTGTTACTTGATTAACTTAGTTTTCATTGTTGTTAAGTTAGTTGTTTTCTTGCTTTGGACAGATTTTAGGAATGTTGTTCCGTGATTATGAAAATTCCTGCTATGTTGATGACTTCTTTGTCCATACTTTTTGTTGTTTGCTGATGGTAGATAGCTGTGTAAAGTTAGCCTGAACTTGAATTCGAAGCTGCTCCAAACTTTAATCTTTGTTTATACATGCACATGGTAAATGAAAGATAAAAAACTTGCAAACCTTAGAAGATAGCACAAGTTCCATGATACTGTGAGATTTCTGGTTAAGTGGAACATTGTTTTGAGAAACTGTCTGTCGCAGGAACTCCATTGTCACTATTCACCATTAGTTGTAGATTTAAGAATTTTCCCTCTCTTCCTTGCCTTTTCCTCTTTTTATGACTGGCCTATGCTAAGGTTCATTGCACATTGTAAAGCCAAATCTAACGACAAAAAATGGAGTCCAAGATTGTTGTTTGAACCTGCAGCTAATGCATAACAACTCTTCCATCCTAGGAACTCCATTCCAAGATCCAACTTCCATGCTTTGTATTTATGCTTTTTATTTCCTGCATAAGACCACCTTGTGATTCCAACAAATCACATCAAACAACTGAGATATTCCAAGCACTGTCAAGACCTGACATTAGAGACCTTGGGATAGTGTGTTACAATCCGATTGTGGAAGATTGTCTTTCAAGAGAGGTAGTGCACCTATGCACTACATGTGTTGAAAAGTGCATAAAAAACACATCAACATAAACAAACTCACACAATCTCATTTGACAAGTCACAAACAATCTTGAACTTTCCTTCTTTTGACACCACTTATTCAACTGTATTTCCCTTCACAAACACTCAAATTTTTCTTTAGAGCTCCAAACAATTACTAGATCTTCAAACACCTTAGTCAACTTCATCTTGATCAAAAAAAACAATTACCCAGTCTGCCCTTTTATTTTACCATTAACTCTCTTTATGACTGTCCTAAACTTCACAATTTCAACTCAACATAAAGTAATCTGACACAAAATAGTATTTAGACTAATATAGACCACACAATTTCCATTCTATTTCACTTCAAACAAATGTAAGCCATCTCCATTCTTGACAATTTAATAAAATCATATACTGTGTATTTCATTTTAGTCTCCAAAATAGGGCTATTATTAGATAGATTAGTCAAACAAATGGACTTTTTAACTTCATGCTTACACCAAACTTTATATCAAATGAGATCAAATTATACCTTGGTAATATCTTAACAAAAACAACCAAGAACTCACACTTAATCATCAAAAGCCCTTAAAGTTCTTACTGTCACTGGCTCCTCCATACCTTATTTGCAACACTTGTAGGTCTACCAACCTATTTGTCAAGGCTTCATTCACATTCCAAGCACTATTACACAAGTCTATCCGAACATTTCAATTCCCTCCTTACAGATCTAAAACATATTCAAAATGGGTATCAAAACTTTTACAACAAAAGCTTCAAATTTTGTTGTCTCAAACAGATTTAGGCCTAATTAGGCCTGATTTGCATAAGGGTTTGTTGCTTTACTAACTTATGACCAAAGTACACTTGTCCAGTGCTTGGGACATGTTTAGTTTGAATAGTATATTCTCTTCAAATCATCAAAGTCCGTTTACAAAATATTTTCACAAAACCCTAAGGGCTTAACCTTCATAATTACTTTGTTCATAGATTGTACACATAGTTTTTCAGTCAAGAAACTTCATTCCCTCGCATCTTATCTTTATGATTTTTCCCTAAATCCACTAAAACATGAAAGAACATTCATAGTAGGATAATCTCACAAGAAACTAGAAGATTCCACTAATTAATAAAGGAGAAACATAATTATTTGTCTTTGCTACCCTAACTAAGGGTTTTAGCAGTTTGAAGTAAATCCATAATAACTCACACAAATATTAACTAAAATGCATGAAATTTGATGTAACAAGAAGGTGATTGAGATTATTACCATATCCAACCATTCTACCATGCCACCAAGGCCATACAATGACTGGAAATGCAAGATTTCTTAAGAAAAATGATTAAAAATTAGAGATTTTCCTTGAACTTATTCTTTATTCAACCACCCTCAAAGTTCTAAAAGATACAAGAGCCTTTTTAAAGGAAAAACAACTAAATTTTAGCCTTCTAACTACCTCTAACTGACCCTAATGACTCTTCATCTCTTCATATTTCCTTTTAGATTAAGTTGACAACTTTTTACATTGTTTTCATTTTTGCACTTTTGGACTCAATAAACACCAAATGACCTCAACATGACCTCAAATATATGAAACATGACTCTAATAAGATGATTTACAAAGTAGGAACAATAACATTGAATCAAATTTCAAAACATTGCTTCATAGAGGCCTAATTATGCCAAGGTTCTCCTGCACCAATACAAGAGATGTAAAAAAGACAAGGAGCCATTAAAAAATTTCAAATATTTCACTGACTCAACCAAACCTCCAAAAGAACAGTACAAATGCTAGCACTAGGGAAAACCCGAAAGAGAACACTAATGAAAGTGGACTTTTTTTTTCCAAGTTCCAAAAGAGTATAAATGGTTTGAAAATGTTGTGGGTGTCTGGAAAATGGTGAAGGAATGTTGGATAGCGAGGGACCCAATTAGCCTCTTTAACTAGATTATTAAGAAAAAAACAAACTCCAATACATTTTGGGCTTCTTCTGAGTAGGTTCCATCTTTTATTATTTTATTTGGGGGACCCAAAAAACCATAGGGGTAAAAACCTGTGGAGCTTAATCATTAAAGGCAAGGGGTCTGTCCATTTAGAAATAGACTCAAAGGATGGTTGCATGAGCGGCTATTTCACATCAAAGGTGGTCCAAAAAACTTCATAGACTAACTAACCAGACACTAGTACTACCTCAAAGGAACTATTGTCTTTGAGGAAGGTGCTCCAAAAAATTTCATAGACATGTACAAAACATAATAGAAACCTTCCACCAACTAACCCAATCAACCTCCAAGAAACAAGACAATGACTCCTCTAGATGTTCCCAAAACCCAAGGCTTCAAAACACAAGGTTAGTGACCTTACAAACCATTCCCATGCTTACCAAGTGATCTTTGATCATCATACCCTTACAAGGTTTATTGATACGTTCACAACTATTGTTACCTCCACATGCATTTGACTAGTAATGACAACCTTGGTTTTTAATCCTCCAACCCCATACCTTGGGATCACATCACCATGAAAGAACTTCATCCAACATCCTTATGAGTGTAGGTACCACCAAATAGGTATTTGTCAGATCTGTCTTCCTCAAGCGAGGGAAATTCAGGAAGAGAAGAGGAAAGCGAGACATGTAGTAGGTCTAAAAGAGGGAGATCAACTAGAGGTCCAAAGATTAGAAGAAAATTTCATAAACGCATGGATATTTTTCTTGCTGTAGGGGGGTCATGTTCTTATGATGATGAGAGCATAAAGGCAACATCGAGGTGCCCTTGAGGTACAAACATCTACGGAAACAACGTGTACCCAAGGAACTTCCTCCAATAAACACTGATTTTTGTGTCAACAAGAGGATATATCGCATAACACCATTGTTATTACATCATTTGGACATATTTTGCATGGATGGCATAAAGTTCTATTACAATAAAGTTACTAAATTGATGGAGTGTGTCAGACCCTATTATAGTTACAAAGATTGGATGTAGCTGGTTCGATATACACAAAGTATGCATAGGTATGCATTGTCAGCAAATTATATACAATCAAAAGATAAGGATCAAAATAAAGGAGTGGCTATGTACATTGATGGAAGGCCAAAAGCATCAGGGAATATTGCAGTGTTTATAAATAGTACATGACCTAGGTCAACAAATAAGCAAACCAATTGCATATTCGAGGTGCGTGAAGGAAACCGTGTATTCATATGTGTGATAAAATCAATAACTACAAGGGAAGAGTTGCTAATTGATTACAATTTGAATCACATAGATACAGACATAGTTACTATGGGGGTCATACATACAATATACCATTTTACCCAACTTCCAATTAATGACTTCAATATACCATTTTATTATTATATTTTTTTTCGTAAGTCTATCAGTTTCAATTTGGTAATATTTTTTTATATTTAATTTTTGTCACAACGAAACATTGATCATAGGGGCAAGGCTCCAGCCTAGAGCATAGATCATGATGTATCCTCATGCGCTTCTACCCAACAAGTTTACCTCATTGTAATTGTACAAATTAGATACGAGCAAAATGTTTTATTATTATGTTTTTTTCATAAGTTTATTGGGTTAATTTCGATAATGTTTTTAATATTCTTATCCCAGTCGGATGATCAAGGAAACACACTAGTAGTAGAGGAGAGCATTCATAGGGAGGTGCAGTCGCTATTATGTAATGATGACATCGCATAGTCTGCAAACCCTTTGGATATAATAAGGAAGACCCAAAAAAATGCAATGAAGAAATTCATCAGTTGTTATTCATAGTGCCTCAAAAAAATGAGATAAGAGAAAGCGTTAAAATATTGAGTGAGAGAGCACGAAACTTGCAAGTTGTCATGAGATCTTTAATTATAACATAAGTTCATTCATTGTTTTATATTTTGTACTATTTTATGTCATGAACTAAAATATGTGTTGTTTTTATAGGATTTTTTGTGTCCTCGTGATGTTGTTGGCCATGATCAAGGTACTGCAAGTGTCACCCATGGAGTAGGGGTTGGTACAAGTGTCAATCCTGATCTTCCTGCGCATACATCACATCAATCAACCCCATCATCCATGCCTATATTGTCGACTGAAATGTCGACAACACATAGTATGCAAGCATCGGGTAGTGTACCCTCTTGTAGTGAGCACATGCTAGAACATGCATTAGGACATGTACCTAGGGATGCAGAGGCCACTAATACCAGTGATGTTTTAGTAACATTTCCTTGATCTTCTTGTATTACTAGTACGGGAACATTCCCAGTCACATTTGTGGTGACCGAGGATTTTGTTCCCATAAAAATAGAGAAGGTCCCAAGTACTTTAAAATGTTTTAATTATTATTATATATAATCCAATTGAAATTTACTTATTGATCACTCTTTTTAGACTAATGATCCCATGATCATTTTGCAAGAAATGGTGTTTTTTATAAACATCTAAATGATATTACATTGGAGATCTTCGGTCCCACCATACGTACATGGTGGAATGCCCAAAATCAAGATTTAAAAGATTCCTCTTATTAACCATTTAGTTGCGATGTTCGGTAATAACGCATTCAATCAAACCAAGGTCCTTAAGAAAATTGGTACCTATCTAAAGTATGGGAGGGACAAATATAGGTCACATTTAGAGAAGAACAAAAAGTATGAGTGTCTCTCCATGATTCTGGAGAGGGAGTAGAAGGACTTGGTGTCAGATGGAAAGGAGAAGTCTGAAAAGAAAAAAGGAAAGACACCACCAGGACAAGGAAGGTATGTGATACTTGGCTCGCACTCACAAAAGGATATGAATATCACAGTGAAAATTTCCTGGGAATTGGACATTCCGATAGGTGACTAATATCTTTCTGTGGATGTTCATTTACTTATCAAACCAGGGGACGTAGACTTTAAATGGCGCAGCAAAATATATGTACTAGGAATTTGTTTTGGTCAAATCTTAGCAAAAATACATACTAGAAAGATATTCTATCTAAGCTACAGAATGGTAATGCAAAATTCTTTAACTCAACTATGCTTGATTAAAACAAAAAATGTAACAGCTACAACTGAAGCACAAACCATGCGAACTCCGGGTTTCATGTCAGCAGAACAACATGGATGGACTTTATGTCACAGAGCGCAAGACCGAAGCTTGCATAAAATCAAAGATGAAAGCTAACCGGATATCGCGAGAAAAGAAGACATCTAACTATTAACTACGTGATACTACTGCGGCCCCTTAGCAGCACATTTTCCATCGACACACGTATGCTGAACTTAGAACTTACCGACCTTTTATTCATGAAAATAGAATGAAATACATTGTCTTGTTGGTGTGAAAACTAACAACAAACTCTGCTTCTCGTCAAACAGATTTTGTCTTTCATTATCATACTGATTCTTACATGATCTCTGCTACTCTGTTTCTATCTTACCTAAAAATCATCTATTACTCCTTCTATTCATCTTCTACCACTACCCTCGCACAAGACCAGTATTCGCTTTTAAATTAAAAGAACAACTAACTAACTAACTTCATCAAAAAGAAAGCACCGGAAGTAAAGTATATCCCCGAATCATGCTGAACAAACTTTATAAATGAATTTATGTGTTCAACCAGATTCGAGAACCCAGTGCTCCACCTCTCCAGATTGACTTTCCATTAAAAAATCTTTCCAAATCGGTTTCGGTCAAAGAGTCTTTGGCGGAGCTTCCTCAAAGTCGTGCAGGAAATGGGCTTTACTGCAAGGCCGAGATCGGCTGCACTTGACTTGATCATTCTTCAACAACCTGTGAAACAAAAGGTAACAAACACGCAAGAAAAGGCATATGGTACATACACGATATCTATTCCTTAATCACACATTTCAAATCTACTTCACCATTCAAAAACTGTATACGATATACCAGCCATTTTTGGGAGTCAACAGGGCAATAAATGCAATCAAGTCAACACAATAGGCTGTAGGAATATAAAAGTGTCTTGCTACAGGATATCCCCATAAAAAGTTTCAACAAAACTTAAACAGCCATGAAATAGTAAAATGAAAGTCAGCCAAGTTTATCATAACATCAAATTATGAGCCATAGAGTTTTAGGCTCATCACTGCCCCCTACTTAGCCCAATGCTGGTCCTCCAGCATTAACTTTCATGGTGGTTTTTCTAAAGTCAGTAGTGGCTACATGACTCTGGAATGGATGTCCAAACCTGTAATAGAATCCTCTGAAATCCTGGCACCTTTCATATTTGCGGTCTTCTAATTCACTGTTAAGATTTGTAGCCTGATGAGGATACAGGGGCCACATTAGCACAGGGGGTCTGAATGTCAGTGGCAGCCACAATTCAAATCTTGTTTGAAGTCCCAATTGAATATATCTGCTGGTTCATTTGAGTGCAGCTGTAAAGTTTAAGGGACCATGTGGTTCTGACTTTCTTAACCCAACAGTCAATTTTTCCCATCTTTTCTCAGTTCTGGTATATGCTAATCTCCAAAATGAATATTGCTGTGTCTGGAATTTATCATATACTTGCTTTCTGATGTCAAATATTTTTGCTCTGGCTGAAACATTATTAATACCATATGTCAATGCAAACCAATCTTTCAGCATTGCATGTGGGTTTTGCAACAACAATTCATGAGCTATAGGCTCATGTCATACCAACTAACCACCCATATTGCAGTTTTTCTAGCTGAACTCAATTTCTTGCTGAAGATTCAAATTCTTTATTTCCTTTTCTGCTCTGGTTTTTCTCTGTCAGGCCGCCACATTTCTTTCTTCTTTCCAAAAATGAACTTTTTTAAACAAGCAGTCTTAATCGTAGTTTGCAAGAAAAAGATGCATTAAAGAAGGTCATGCAATCACGTTTGGAAAGTACCAGAAATATATTAAAGAAAGATTTTTTTATAGTTATGGCAGCGGCGAAAAGACAGGCTTCAAACGATGGATTACCCCACCCCCTACTTAAAAGATGACATGTGTCCTCACATGTACTAAAAAAAATAGGTAGAGATTCGGGTGATAATGACC